>JBBPOS010000309.1:0-35105 GCA_038091575.1 Leccinum subgranulosum
AGGAGGACCAGGCACACTAACCAGGCATAACAAAGCATGGATCCTAACAAGGCATAACCAGGCAGGAATTCTAACCAGACACTAACTAAGCATGACAAGGCACACTAACCAGACATAACCAGGCATGACTCCTAACCAGACACTAACCAAGCTTGTCCAGGCACACTAACCTCAACTAACAAAGCAGGGATCCTAACCAAACACTAACAAAGCATTTTTGAGGCGCTCTAACCAGAACTAATGAGGCGGGAATCCTAACCAAGTCCTAACCAAGCACTGGCCAGACACTAACCAAGAATGTGGTTTACAAATTTGTACTGTTGGAATTATGTGCTTAGGGGTGGCTATATCGGAGGTAGTGTGTATGAATACCTTTCATATGAATCATGGACTATGTGATTTGAGGTGGAAATGACCGAGATATAACCATTTTAGTGTCAGATGTTATTTTCGAAGAAATTGTAATTAAGCATGTGTGCTTATCGCATCCAAAGGTGTCCGATCTGCGGTTTGACACCACTGAACGATATGTAGAGGGGGATGCTAGCCTCCATCCGACCATTAGATCGCCCAGATCGGACATCCCACCACTGAGATATAGCCATTTGTGAGATTTATTCTAATAAAACATAGATTAGCTTTTGTGTAGCTAGAAAGAGGTGGGAAAAATCGGACAAAATCAGGCATAATGGAATCCAATTATGGAAATTGTTTCCTAGTCTGGGGTAAGCACAGAAAAGTTGTTATTCAAGGCTAGGAGGTTCAACAATGTTAATCTTGGTTAGGAATATTGACAAAGCCAGAATTAAATGTAACTGAGCAATTAGCAGTGGGAAAAATCGCAAAAAATCAGTGATTATGAAAGTCAATCATGGGAATATTTTGTTAGTCTGGATTAGGAGCCAAATATTGTCAGGCTGAGTTAGAAGACAAAATATTGCTTAGTCTGGGTTAGGAGGCAAATATTGGTTAGGACTGGTTAGGAGGCAACACAATGTTAAGGGGGGTTAGGGATATTGGCAAAAACATTGGTTAGTCCAGGTTAGGAGGCAAACAATATTAGGGGGGTTAGGGATATTGGCAAAGATATTGGTTAGATGTGGGTAGGAGGCAAACAATGTTAGGGGGGTTAGGGATATTGGCAAAGATATTGGTTAGATGTGGGTAGGAGGTAACACAATGTTAGGGGGGGTTAGGGATATTGGCAAAGACATTGGTTAGTCCAGATTAGGATTCCTGCTTTGTTAGTTCTGGTTAGTGTGCCTGGTTATTATTAGGTGGCTGTGTACATCTGTCAAACTTTATCACTATCTGTCACACTCTGTCACACTGTCAAACTCTGTCAAAATCTGTCACTCTGTCAACCCTGTCACACTGTCACACTGTCAGACTCTGTCAGTCAGTGTCAGTCAGTGTCACTTTCTGTCACTTTCTGTCACTCTGTCATATTCTGTAGAGGAAATGCTGGTTTGCTGATGGAATTGTCACAGCACGCATTTGGGGCACTCACCTGTGAATAAATCACTACTACAAGCACAGCTACTAGGACATAAAGGATAAATAACCAGATCAACAAAAACTGCAGTGCCATATCAACAACCAAACAGGCACCATTGTGAGCAACTGAATCTATTACAACGTCGGCGGTGTTTCAAAGGTGTCAAAGACCTACTTACCATGAACTCGCTGTCGAGAATACATATCTTAAGTCTGATTCTCAACACGTGACCAGCGGGAGTACAAGCACAATGACTCATGGTATCCCGTCCATTGATAATGACAGCGGGCTTAGCAAGCTGGCCAAAATGAGCTTGTACACTGTGAGATGCCAGTATGAGTGAGAGCAAGGTTTTCAGTCTGTGAACATACTACTGGAAATGGATAATGCTTCGTGGATTGTATCGCGGCCACTCCCCTATTGTAAAGCATCAGGGACTCTATCTAACTGAGGGCAAGATAACTGTATCATAGAGCTGCCACCTTGAAATAATGTGTTGTATTACCAGGCTGGACTCATAAACAACCATGATGACTCACAAATAGTTTTGTGCATAAAGGATCATGCTGATAACTGGAACGAATATTGGGTAGTCAGCATCAGTAAATTCACAAAATCCTTTTCTGGCCTTTTTGTGGCTTTTTGTACTTTTTGGCAGCATTTTGTAATATCAAGTGTAATGAAGTTTCCAACAGCACAAAAGCACTGAAAATCATGTTAAAGGCACAACGCTGACATGAAAAGGAGAAAAAGTAGCTATATCAGCTGAAAAGTAGTACATAACATACAGTTGTGGACAATAAAAGTCATCCTATTTTGTAACTTGACAAATAGATTTTTTGAGCACCAACTGAGGTTGGATTTGAACCCGTTCTGCTGAAAGGAAGCTAAAAACACAAGTCTGAAGTCTTTCCCACGGTATTTTAGCTGTGCCAAATTTTTTGGCCAAATTCACAAAATATTTATGTACATAATCACATTAATACAACCTCCATTGCCATCATCGCCTGCTTTGAAATGGACTGGTGTTGCTCCTGCTTGTGAACTGCCCACTCTGCTGCATTCCCACTTAATCCCATATGGTATGCACTCATAAAACAAAATGATCGGTTGATGAAACGGTGAAGGACTTTGACTGGACAGGAATCCAATATGTTGACAGCAACTTGCTTGGCCGTTGCAAAGTTCGGCTTTGATACTTCACGATATCGGTATTTGCACTATCTCTAATACTTAAAATTGTTAGCACAAGCAAATTTAAGTCAAATTAATTCATACCATTTCAATTCGATTCAATTCACAATGAAACTTGAGCAAAAAGATGCATAGATGACCTGCATCATTGATAACTGATTGAGCATTAAAATCTGATTAACAAAATCTTCTTGTTGGCTGAGTAGTCATGCCATGCAACATCCTGTGCTCTCAAAAGGACAAACTGGTGAGCATTTTGTCTTGAGTCCTGTAACATCAAATCCTTGCTCCGTGAGAATGGTCTGAAGTCCTTTAGGCATGCCTGAAGCAGTGGTCATCTTCTGCACAAGCCCTGGCTTGGCCACATCTGGATTTGACTAGAGGATAATGGTGTCATGCTGCTTCCATTGCTTTCCACCATCTGATTTATTCATTTCGAAAGCTTTGAGTACATCTGGTAGAAGTGAGGCATGAGCGGATGAGTTATCAAATATAAAAAGTGCTTGACATCCAGGGCTTGTGTCATTGTGAATCTTGATAGCATCTTTGATCTGAATGAGAAGGCTTTCATTTGTCCACCAAGCATCTCTCCATTGGCCCCAGGATAAATTATCTTTCTTGCATCACATGTGATCTTTCTATCATCATCCCATGCAATGAGATGTCCACTCTGACTACTGATGCAGTCAAAAACATGAATCAACCACCCACAACCTTTTTTTCAAAGAGGTTGCTTGCCAGCACGTAGCCTAGTATAATTCCAAGAGTGAGATTATGATCACAGTGCAGCAAAATAAGAATGAATAATGCACCATGTATAGTTTGTATTGTCATTTGCATAAAAGAATGACTCATCATGAAAGTATTTGTTAATGGGCCATTCACCTGGCCTCAGTTTGGGTTCAGTTTGTGTGAGATCTGGACCATCAAAATGGACCATCCGTCTCTCAAATTCCTGCATCACTGGTAAAAAAAACTTCCTGGCAGTATTTCACCACATCAATCCGTTCATGACCATCCATAAAAACTCCTTTCTGTATCACTGTTTTCCACCAACCAAATTTTATGAGCCATCGCCATGCCATGTGCTCACATATTGGTTGTTTTGGATTTATCCCCAAGTCTGGGAATATTGTTTCATTGAGGGCAGTTTGGAGTGTGTGTGGTGTCACTTTGCCCATCTTGAGATTGGACAGCCACTGACACGTATGGTTCTGCACAGACTCGTTGTGAAGAAGAGATTGACTGTTCATTCATCAGCAAACCAGACCTCAGATAGACAGTGCTGGCCAGGTCTGTCCAGGTCTAACAGGTCCTCAAGTGCTCCCTGCAAGGTCCCTAAATGGCTATGGCTGGACAGCTCACCCCCTAACTGGACAGACCTGTCTAGCTGTGTCCAGCTCCCCCAGCTATGGCTGTGCCTCCTAGCTACTCTCCCAGCTAGTTCCAGCTACTCCAGGTATTTCCAGAAATCATTATATTTCATACACTACATACATACATGGGATACTACAATACAAACTTATATGCCATGTGTAATACATCTGCAATGAAAGTACATGTCAACAAAAAGTCAAATCATAAAGGGAAAAACTCACAAGAAAAAAAAAGAATATGTCAGTGACATAGCAGTCACACTGAACAAACACACTTACTGGACAAAAAGACAATAAATAAGTGAAGTGATGATAAGTGGTGAGTGATGAGAGGTGAAGACAATGATATATTGTGTAAAATGAAGTGTTGAGAGAAGATGGTAGTGGTTGAGGAAAGAGAGAGTGTGGGAATAAAAATTGGAGAGTGCTGGGTTTAAATACCTAGTGGCTGCTGACTTCGAAATTTTACAATTTTCAAGCAAACATAACAAAGCAGGAATCCAAACCAGATACTAACCAATGAGGACCAGGCACACTAACCAAACATAACAAAGCATGAATCCTGACCAGGCAAAACAAGGTAGGACTCCTAACCAGACACTAACTAAGAGACTAGGCACACTAACCAGACATAACCAGATATGACTCCTAACTAGACACTAACCAAGCTTGTCCAGGCACACTAACCCTAACTAACAAAGCAGGAATCCTTACCAGACACTAACAAAGCATTTTTGCGCCACCATAACCAGAACTAATAAGGCAGGAATCCTTACCAAGTCCTAACCAAGCACTAACCAGGCACTGACCAAGAATGTGGTTCGCAAATTTGTACTGTAGAAATTACACGCTTAGGGCTGGCTCTATCGGAGGTAGTGAGGATGAATACCATTCATATGAATCATGGATCATGTGGTTCAGTGCAGAAGCGACTGAGATATAAGCATTTTAGTGTCAGATGTCATTTTCGAAGAAATTGTGATTAAGCATTTGTGCTTATCACATCCAATGGCGTCCAATCCGTGGTTTGATGCCACTAGCCAATATGTGAAGGGGGTGGATAGCTTCCATCCGAGCATTAGATTGCCCAGATCGGATATCACACCGCTAGGATATTGCCATTTTTGAGATTTATGGTGATAACACATAGATTAGCTTTTGTGAAGCCATAAAGTGGTGGGAAAAATCAGACAAAATCAGGGATAATGGAATTAAATCATGGGAATCTTTTCTTAGTCTGGAGTAAGTGCAAAGAATTTTTTATTCAAGGCTAGGAGGTTCAACAATCTTAGTCTTGGTTAGCGGTCTGAGTTAGGAGACAAAACATTGTTTAATCTGGGTTAGGAGGCAAAGATGGTTAGTCCTGGTTAGGAGGCAACACAATATTAGGAATATTGGCAAAGCACTGGTTAGACTTGGTTAGGAGGCAAAACAATGTTAGGGGGGGTTAGGGATATTGGCAAAGACATTGGTTAGATCTGGTTAGGAGGCAACACAATGTTAGGGGGGGTTAGGGATATTGGCAAAGACATTGGTTAGTCCAGGTTAGGATTTCTGCTTTCTTAGTTCTGGTTGGTGTGCCTGGTCATGACAAAGCTGGGAGAGCTGGGGAGAGCTGGGGCAGTCTGTGAGTGGCTGTGTCATTATGTGGCTGTGTATCTGGGAGAGCTGGAGAGACCTAGAGTGGCTGTGGGAAACTGGAGGATTCTGTCATGAGCTAGGACATCTGGATGGTGCGAAGGTCAAAAAGGCTGGTTTGCTGATGTTGTACTGCCTCGTTTTTCCATAGGCAACTGCTCAAAAATTTGATAGTGGCATGCAAGCATATGAATGTGTCTTAAAAACCACTATCCACCTCCCAGACTGTTATGGTTGCGACTCAGATTATCCCACTGTCGTGCAATCTCAGAGCTTGCAGCCAAAGTTTGAAAGAATCATCAGTTGATTGATCTGTGAGAGTGGCAGATTATTATGTCTTTTCTTCAAATCCAGTTGAATTTGAGCACAGAGAGCTTCCCAGTCCCATATCATATGATTGGTGTCTGTCATGGTCTGAGTCAAGCCCGGCAACCCAACAACCACATGTAGAAACTGTAGACTCCCAAGGGACAGGGAATCTGGCACTCACCAGGTGTCAGCGGATGGATGTTATCGAACGTAGTGGTAAGAGAACAAGATGTTATTATAACTCAGACGCTGGATCTGAATTTTATATACGACAAAGAAAAATTATGTAATCTACTATAAACTAAGTCGTTATTATATAATCGTAAAGTGTTCAGAGCTACTAGATAGTGCTCGTTCAACACTTCCCCATACTTTGCTGCCTCTTTTGAGCGCAAGTAGTATGTAGTAATGAGCACCTATTCTTGTGCTTGATCGTGGAATATTAATTCAACATCTTTTCGGAATTGATCGAGTTTGATATGACCAAGATTCTTTGTGAGCATGTCGGCTGGATTGACAGCTCCTTCAACACAGAATAGTTTGATCTTCTTTTCGTGAACAAATCCCTGATGGTGTGCCAATGAATGTCAACATGTTTGCTACATTTTTCAGTAACAGGGTTCGAAGCCATGAAGATGGATCCTTGGTTATCTCCACAAATGGGGATAGGTTTTAACTCATATCCTAATTTGGATAGAAGTGATCAGACCCAGATCATTTGTTTGCTACAATCTAACAAGGCAACATATTCTGCTTCAGTAGAGGAGTGAGCTACTCTCTCTTGATGGCGTGATTGCCAACTGAAGATGCCATTTGCTATTTTCAAGAACCAGCCTGTCTAGGATCGGCGTGTGATGGGATCTGATGCCCAATCTGAATTGGTGAATGCTATAAGACCAGCTTGTGAATCACCATCGAAAACAGGGGAGTAATGTCTAGTCCCAAGTAAATATCGGCATATATAAAGTGCACGATTGAGGTGTTCATGAGAAGGTCGTGCTGTATGATTTGAGAGTGCAGTCATAGCATAGGCAATATCAGGGCGTGTTCCGAGTGTTAGGTATAACAGAGAACCAATCACTTGTTGGAATTTCAACTTTAGTTCAGTGTCAACTGGTCCATTGTAAGCAGGTGGATAATATCCCTGTGGGAGAGGTGTGGGTGCAGATCTGGCATTTGTCATACTGAATTGTTTGAATTGATCAATTAAGATTTTGCGGCCGTCTCATTTGATTCTCATATTGAGGAAGGCTTTAGCCTCCCCCAGGTCTTTGCATTCCCATTTGCGCATGAAAGCGCCTTTAACCTCATCAACTATGGCCTTTATGGGGCCACAGAACATCAAGTCGTCCACATAAACGATGGCTACAACTATGGTTGTGCCTTTTTTCCTATAGAGGAATATTCCGGCATCGGATTTTAATCTTTTGAAGCCTAATTCTTTCATGGACTCATTGAGAGTTTCCCACCAGGCTAATCCTGCCTGTTTTAGGCCATATAGGGCATGCAATAAGTGGAGCACTTTATGCTCTTTGCCAGGAATTGTAAAGCCATGGGGTTGAGCCATGTAAATCTCTTCAGTGAGCTTGCCATATAGATAGGCGCTTCTAACATCAAGTGCTTTGATATGCCAGTTCTCTAGGGCGGCGAGTGCTAGCATTAAGCGCACTGTTTCAAATCGCACGACCGGTGAGAATATATAGTCAAAGTCTATTCCTTCGACTTGGAAGAAGCCCTTTGCCACAAGGCAGGCTCATTTGCAATATAACACAAATTCTGCTAAGTCTTTCTGCTACATTGCTTGACACATTTGGCTACACATCTTGCTACAGATGACCAGGCACACTAACTAGATACTAACTATACATGACCAAGCACACTCCCCAGTTGTGTTTCTTCAATATGTCAAGTTTGTTTTGACACGCAGTTTTCTACTCCTTTTGCTGATCAAGTGAGAGGGTTTCTATGTTTTTGAATGTCTATTCACGTAGAGGCTTTTGTTCTGCAGTATATGCCTCTTGAGGTATCACCTTCGTCATAAGAAATGTGGCTAATCCTGCTCCCCCTTCACGACTTAGCTGTTCCACTTCTGCTTCACTGTCTGAGCTAGACGAGGCAGGAGGAGTGGATGAATCGGGGAGATTGCCAGGCATTTGACGAGAAGGTCCTGGTTAGACCATGTCTCTCCATCGACTGGGACGATTTATGTCCTGTTCCACTGAGACTGGATGTTGGTTGTCACCGTACACATTGTCTGGCCTGTTTGGCACGTGACGAAGTCTTTCGGATCGTCTGGGAACTGCTGGGAGGAGAGGTGGACCTGGTGCTTTCTGCTGTTTCTCTGGTGCAGGAGGCATCAGAGTAGGAGGTCCAGGAGGTGGAGTTCACGGAAGTGGAGGTGGTGAGAATGGTACAAAATTGTCATCGGTGAGATTGTCAGGGATGTGAATATCCTCTGGATGGGATGACATTGTAGGCGCCTTTTTGGCTGCCAGTTGAGCTTTAGAGCTCGAACATTTAGGAAAGCATGTTTCATCAAACAATGCATGTGGTGATGTGAAGATTACATTGTTGGGGGATCGCATAAATATGCAGTTTACTCCTTTGATCATGTTATCTAGGGCAACACCTAGGTACACCATGAGCTCAGATTTAGGGGTGAGCTTGTCCTTTCGAGTTTCAGCAGGGATGAAGACATATGCCACGCATCCGAAGACGCGGAGATGTGTGATACTAGGGGCAAATCCATAGATCAACTCGTAAGGGGTTTTCCAGTTATTTTTTCATTTTGGTGTACAATTATATATGTGTACTGCATGTGCGATTGAGAATTCCCACTAACTATCAGGGATGCATGCCTCGTGGCACATTGCCTCTGATTTATCCATCATGGTCCGTATAAACCTTTCGGCTTGGCCATTTTGTTGATGAGTGTGTGGAGCTGAGGTGTGAACCTTGATTCCCATTGATCGGAGAAGATCATCAAATTGTTTGGATTTATATTCTCCCCCTGCATCTGACATCTATGATTTGACATGTGAGCTGTGGCTATTGGCGACATACATCAGCCAATCGGTAGTTGCTTTGACAGCATCGCTCTTTTTCTTCAGAGGGATTGTCCATGCATTTGATGGAAAATCATCGTAAAATACAATGACATATCGAAACTTGTGATAAGATTCGATGGGGAAGGATTTGAGATCCGAATAGATCAACTCGAAGGGTGCTTTAGCACATCGATCAGTGGGAGGATAACTCCTATTTGGCATTTTGCCTAGGACGCAGCCTGGACATATGGTGTCCTGAGAGGGGATTTGAATAGAATCAGGGATCCTGTCTGTATGCTTTTTAGCATGTTTTATCACGTCTTTTGATGGGTGTCCAAATTGTCGATGGAGGATGTCATAGGTTATACATCAGCAAACCAGCCTTTTTGACCTTCGCACCATCCAGATGTCCCAGCTTGTGACAGAATCCTCCAGTTTCCCATAGCTACTCCAGGTCTCTCCAGCTCCCCCAGATACACAGCCACATAATGACACAGCCACTCACAGACTGCCCCAGCTCTCCCCAGCTACTCCAGCTCTCTCCAGCTACTCCAGCTCTCCCTAGCTCTCCCAGCTTTGTTATGACCAGGCATACCAACCAGAACTAAGAAAGCAGGAATTCTAACCTAGACTAACCAATGTCTTTGCCAATATCCCTAACCCCCCCTAACATTGTGTTGCCTCCTAACCAGATCTAACCAATGTCTTTGCCAATATTCCTAACCCCCTCTAACATTGTATTACCTCCTAACCAGATCTAACCAATGTCTTTGCCAATATCCCTAACCCTTCCTAACATTGTGTTGCCTCCTAACCAGATCTAACCAATGTCTTTGCCAATATCCCTAACCTCCCCTAACATTATTTTGCCTTCTAACCAAGTCTAACCAGTGCTTTGCCAATATTCCTAACCCAGACTAACATTGTTTTGCCTTCTAACCAAGTATAACCAGTGCTTTGCCAATATTCCTAACCCAGACTAACATTGTGTTGCCTCCTAACCAGGACTAACCAATCTTTGCCTCCTAACCCAGATTAAACAATATAAGAATTCCTGTGTTATGCCTGGTTAGGATTCATGCTTTGTTATGTCTGGTTAGTGTGCCTGGTCCTCATTGGTTAGTATCTGGTTAGGATTCCTGCTTTGTTATGCCTGGGGAGTGTGCTTAGTCATGTATAGTTAGTGTCTAGTTAGTATGCCTGGTCATCTGTAGCAAGATGTGTAGCCAAATGTGTCAAGCAATGTAGCAGAAAGACTTAGCAGAATTTGTGTTATGTTGCTGACATAAGTTGCCTCATTTGTGTTGTGTTGCTTACAAATTGTAAAATTTTGAAGTCAGCAGCCACTGGGTATTTAAACCCAGCACTCATCAATTTTTATTCCCACACTCTCTCTTTTCTCAACCACTACCATCTCCTCTCAACACTTCATTTTACACAATACATCATTGTCTTCACCTCTCATCATTCACCACTTATCATCATTTCACTTATTTATTGTCTTTTTGTCCAGTAAGTGTGTTTGTTCAGTGTGACTGCTATGTTACTGATATATTCTTTTTTTTTCTTGTGAGTTTTTCCCTTTATGATTTGACTTTTTGTTGACATGTACTTTCATTGCAGATGTAATATACATGGCTAGTAAGTTTATATTGTAGTATCCCATGTATGTATGTAGTGTATGAAATATGATGATTTCTAGAAATACCTAGAGTAGCTGGAATAAGCTGGAAGTGACTGGGAGTAGCTGGAACTGGCTGGGAGGACTAGAGTAGCTGGGAGGCACAGCCACAGCTGGAGGGAGCTGGACACAGCTGGACAGGTCTGTCCAGTTGGGGGTGAGCTGTCTAGGCATAGCCACTTAAGGACCTTGCTGGGAGCACCTGGGGACCTGTTAGACCTGGACAGCCCTGGCCAGCACTGTCTATCTGAGATCTGGTTTGCTGATGATTACTGGGGCGTACAATGGTGATTGTCCCATTTGCGAGTGTCCCCATGATGAGTTGGAGAACAACCCCTGTGACAACCCCCTCCGTGATCTAAATGCTGTTCTTGATGCTTTAGAACAGCTTGGGTCACCAGCATATTCCGCTGCATGTTGAGACATCCGGATCAAACCACTCCAACGGCCATTCTGGATAGCCCTACTACTGTATGTTAACATTTTTCAGTCCATTACCCCGGATATTTTGCATCAATTATACCAAGGAGTTATTAAACATTTGCTTCCTTGGTTGACGAAGATTTGCGGCACAGCGGAGGTGGATGCAAGAGTACGTAGGCGGCCGGCGAACCATAGTATTCATATTTTTCACAAGAGAATCACTTGCCTAACACGGGTAACTGGTACTGAACATAAGCAAATTGTGTCATTCCTTCTTGGATTGGTCAGCGGCGTCCACCTCCCCAATGGCGCTTCTCCCGCATCGCTTATCTCAGCAACACACCAACTCCACTTCATTCATTTGCTGTTGATATCTTCTACTCCTTGCATGCCAAGCTGGAGTCACTGGTTACAAAAATCCATCAGTGCCAGTGCTCACTTGGAATCGTTCCTCCGTCAAGTTAGGCACTACACACTGAAACCTCCGTCATAACCACATGCCGCAAGAAAGCTACACTCGGCCACAGATGCCCTCATGTGCTTCATATGGAAGAGCAGACAATCAAATTGTACCTGGATTTTCGCCACCTTCAAGTTCACAACCGCCCTGTTCACACTTTCCTTGAACAGACAAGCTGGTTCAGTTGCTCTGTATCTTGCTGGCATGGGTAAAAGATGTATGATCACTTGCTTCTTTGTCTATGAGCTAGGTTGAAGTCTCGATGTGATGAGCGAGGTACTATCCAAGCACAGGACCCTGCTGAGTTACTGATTCCATCATGTTGTACCCTGTTCAACATGGATCAAAAGAGGCCACAAGATCTTGTGTCTCAACAGTATGTCTTCTGGATGCAGAGTGGTTGTAACAATATGCTTTACCTTTTTCTCAGGCACAATGCCACCTGGCAACTTTACCGTACCAGTGATACTGTTAATGCACTGTGGTGCTGAGTTATCAGTAACTTGAAGTGAGGGAGGGAGGAAGGCAGTGAGGAAGGTGAGGACAAAGACAAGAATGTGATGTACTCACCGTTATCTCATTGTCGACGTGTCATCATTCGGCAGCACACCATTGTCATGTTGTCACACTGGATTGTCACATGAGGGAGAGATGCCTTGGGGAGTGAGAGTGAGGACAAGGACAAGATGTACTTACCATTATCATCTTGTTGTTGTCATCATGTCGACGCATTGATGCATCCACCATTCAGCCAATGCATCGGCATTGTTGTTGTGGTCGCACTGAGTTGTTGCACCTGAGAAGCAGGGTGAGGTGAGGTTGAGGAGGAGCCTGAGGCATACTTACCATCATCTTCAAGTTGTCGTCATCCATGCCATTGTGTTGGATGAGCAGGAATGTGATGAGGTGTCAACTGGTGTTGTTTCCTCATGGTTGTACTGGGTATCGAGATAGCAAGTCTTGATTGTGGGGTGAAGGTAGTTGCGAGAGTAAAGACTCGAGCAAACACTTATGTGAGAGCAAGAATGGAAGAAAGAGTAGAAAACTTGTTATTGTCCTAGAGTGATAGCTCCAGGTTTATATACGATATAGAGATGTTTGTATCTATATATGTATTCTCCTGTAAACGGAAAAATAGAGATAGAACTCTATAGAAGGTCATGAAAGGATGACAAAGATATGAGTTATCCGCAGTAAGATACTGCTATCGTCCAATGGCGTTAAAGCCTTATCTAAGTGATGAGTAATATGCATAGCATAAGTAAAGATAAGAGAGATAAGACATAGTGAGTCACAACTAAGTCACACTAGGTAACTAGTCAGTAATGTTAGTGAAACGCTACTAGGAATCATGATATGGAAATGAAATGAATCCATGATTCTCAACACTGGGCAGCTGCATGAAGAGGCTAGTAGTGCCAGGAGCAGTGAAGTCTACAGTGGTAGTAGAACACCAGCTGCCGAAAGACAGCCATGAACTGGAGCAAGAGGGTGGCGATGAGATGGATATGGAAGGGACTGATAGTAAAGGAGAGGGAGCCAAGGGAATGGGGAGAACGGGGGACTTGACTGCCTAATGGTTGGGGATAACCTCTTTGCCTTTGGCCCATTAATGACCTCTTTGAAAGAGACAGGACGATTGTGAGACCCGGTCGAGTAAGACAAGGTCTTCTTTGGGGCCTTGGGAGAGTGACAGGGAAGTGAGGGTTTAGATGGGGGCATGAAACGTTAGTGAAACACTACTAGGAATCATGGTATGGAGACGAAATGAATTCATGATTCTCAACACTCCTTCTCGCTAAAGTGTAAGCATCATGTAGAGCAATTTGATGAAGGGAATGGGATAAGGCCTAAAGCTTTTTTACCAGCTTTGAATGAACTTTCGACAGATTCTTGATAAAGATGTCTTCAAATTATATATTCATTGGAACATAGAAGAGTTCCACATCGCCAAACTCTATAGCTTCACAAATGAAGTGTTTGTGGAGACAAACATGTTTGATATGACCTTCTTGAGCTGGGTTCGAAGCAAAGAATATGGCTCCATGGTTATCGACATACATAGGTATGGCTTTGAGTAGACAATTGAGTTCGGAAAAATAGTTCCAAAGCCATTGAAGCTGCTGTGCAGTATTTGTCATGCCACAGTATTCTGCTTCGGTGGAAGAAAGCCTGACTCTCTTCTATCATCTGCTGATCTACGATATGGGTCTATTTGCAAGGTAAACGACATATTCTGTTGTAGATCTGGATGTTTCCAGATCTCCTCCCCAATTAGTATCACTATAAGTGATTAGACCAGAATTCCCATGTCCATGCCGCAAGTACAAAATGCAAAGGTCTTTCATTGTAGAAAGATATCTGATGATATAAAGGGCTCTTTGGAAATGTTCCTTGGAGGGATTGGCTGCAAATTGGGACATCTTGATCACCACATAAGTGATGTCAGGTTGTGTGCCAAGCATTATGTAGAGCAATGATCCAATGACCGATTTATATGACGACCAAAGAGAAGCAGAAGCCTGATTCAAGTTGGGTCTCAGTATATAACCTTTCACTATGAATCCTTCTGGTTGCTCCAAGTATATCTCCTCCTCAAGTTTACCGAAGAAGAAGGCTGTTTTGACATTGAGAGAATGTAGTTCCTAGCCATTAAGAGCTGCCATAGCAGTGAGGTTGCAAATGGATTCAAACTGAGCAACAGGAGCAAAAATGTTTTCATAGTCTATTCCAAAGACTTGTGTGAATCCTTTAGCGACAAAGCGAGCTTTCTTTCATCCATCGGATTTCATGGCAAAAACCCATTTTCCCTTGATGGGGTGATGTCTGTTTGCGAGATCTACAAGTTCCCAGACATTTCTGTCATGAAAAGATTGCATCTCTTCATCCATAGCTAATCTCCATATCTTCTGTTCATCCTGGGATAGTTTCAGAACGTCCCAGTATTGTTTAGGAATAGAGTCAAGTATGTTACAGCTGGCCTGGATAGGGTTGGATGTAGACTTGGAGGACGAAGGCTAAGACGAAGGATTGGCCGAGCAAGCGTAATGCTTGGCGAGACCCAAAGACTAAGTGTACTTATCGAGGAGGAGCTCACGAAGAGTCACGTCACTCGAGGACTAAGGACTAAGGATACACCCGAGAGGGCAGTGGACTGAGGACACACCCAAGAGGGCAGAGGATCGAAGGGACTCAAAGGTAGGCTGAGAACTGGGTGATATTCCAAGTAGCTCTAGCTTAGGGTTTACAATCGACAAGACAGTCCTTAAGTACTAATGAGATGGAATGCGATGGAATCGCGAGGAAGGGATACATCATCCGCAGTATGGATGAGTAAGAAGCTGTGGAGGAGTAATCATACATGACAGATGGATGATGAAGCAAAGGCGTTGTCATGAGTCAGAAGAAGAATGATGACAGATAGCTGATGAAGTGCCATGTCATCATGAGTCAGAAGATCTAGACAGAGATAGGAAGAGACCGGAGTGGAGATAGGGAAATGTCAGACCATCAGCGACGTGGAAAGAGATACGAAGTTGCTCGAGGTCTATGATACAAAGTGAAGATAAAGTAAAGGCGATATGCAAAGCAGAAAGAGAGAGAGAAAAGACATAGTGAGAGTTCAGGAGACAGTTGTAACAAGGTGCAATAGCATCTGAAAGGAGACTGTTGATGTGACAAGCATATGACTTGTACATCTGATTCAGATCATCCTCATGATTGGTCGGAAGAACGTCCATAGGTTCAGTAGGTCGAATATACTCCTCCTGAATTGGAGTGTTCGGACGATGATGAATGTCTCGCTCAATTTCAATCGGCTGTCGATCTCCATAAATGTTATCAGGAAGAATCCTGGACATTGGAATTCAATTAGATCATCGAACTTCAATCAGAGTAGGAGGTATGTGAGTAGCAGAATGGTCATCCCTAGTGGGATGATGTTGGTGTGGTCTCATTCTGAACTCTGGTAATGTTTCATTACACTGCTGACGAGATACTAACCATAACTTCGAAGGTGGAGGAGGGTCTTCCTCTTCTTCTTCATTGTGTGGTGGTGATATATACCATTTATGCTGATGCAGATCCTTGAGAGGATATCTGTGTTCAGACTCGGGTTTAGGACATTTACGACCAGATATAGTAGGGATTTTAAAGTAGAAAACATCGGGTTTCTTCCCATGGAATAGTTCCACAGGAGTTTTCCAATTGTGATACCTGACTGGTTGACGATTATACACATGGACAGCAGTCTCAGCTGTATCTTGCCAGAAAGAAAGTGGCATACATGCATAATGGTGCATCGCTTCTGCCTTTTCAAGCATTGTGCAATTGAATCTCTCTGCCCAACTATTCTGATGTGGTGTATGTGGAACACTGGTCTGATGAGTGATACCTCGGTCCGTGAGGAACCGTTGCATTGAGTGACCAATGAATTTCCCCCCACGGTCCAAACAAACAGAGGTGAGCATGTGACCAGTATAGGTCTCCACCTAAAAAACCATATTTTGAAAATGCTGGGGTACAGCATCCTTCTGGCAGACAAAAGAAACAAGTCCAAAACCAGAGTAATCATCAATGAACATCAAAATGAATTGTGCTCAAGAGCATGACTCAATAGGCAAAGGACCAACTAGGTCCATGTGTACAAGCTCAAGAGGGTAAGTAGCACGTTTAGAAGAGTCTGCATAAGTGCGTTCATGTATTTTACCCAAGGCACATCCTTTACAAGGAGCAGTAGAAGAAAAAGAGAGAGATGCAGGCATATCATTGACATGCAAGGGTACTTGTCATAATGCATTCCTTGAGAAGTGGTCAAAATATTGATGCCACAAAGAGAAATTATCCTCAGAGGTAAGGGAAGAGAGAACACGCATAACTGGAGTAATCGTAGAAGACTAAAACCAGTGTAGGTTGTTCCTTGGAGATAAAGCAGACACCTGTATCACCAATTTTCCCTTAGCATTCCAAATGGAAGTCTGAGTGCCTTTGATTTGGCACTTATAGTCTTGTGCTGTCAGCGTTGGTACCGAAAGGAGATGATGTGTCACCTTCGGAGCATACTAAACTCCTTCTAAGAAAATCGAAGGTAGGCTTTGTTGACGTATGATGATCTTGCCAGGTCCATGAAGAGGAACCTTCTGACCATTAGCGACAACTGCATAGCGAACAGTATCATCTAGATGAGCAAAGTCATCAAGATAAGGGCTAAGATGGTCAGTGCATCCACTATTGATCATCCAGTGGTTGTGGGCAAAGTCATCGGCAGATGTCCCCCCAAGTGCAAAAGCACTCGAATAAAAGTAATCAAGTAGTATTGCCTGCTCTTCATCTAATCCAGAATTTAACATCTCTGTGTGCCATGGGTCTGGCAAAGGTTCTCTAGGTTTATAGATATGGAAACCTTGTGGGGCCTCTACTGGAGGTAAAACCACCTCAGTAGATAGAGAAGCAGCAGCGTCTACAAGATGATCAATGGCACCAAAAAAATGGCTAGAAAATAACCTCCAAGCGAGATGGTAATCTTTGCTTTCTTCAGAAGAAACTCTCACTGAAGAAGTGGGATTGAAAGGGCTGTGAAAGCCCTGCCATATCCATTCCAGCATCCTCATCTGTGGGCCAAGCCTTTGCAGGATAGGTCTGCTTGACCTGCATCTCCTTGATGTGAGAAGTCTCGGTGTCATCCACTGGCATGTAATTCTCTCCTTCTACCTGGTTTACAAAACCATCGATCTCAACCTCGTTGGCTCTAGCGGGAGCCTTGCCCTTATTCCGGTTGTTATACCATTCACGTTTCTGGTTTTTACCAGGACGCTTTGACTTATTAGTCGATTTCTTCTGATAGTTTGAAGAACCACCAGAGTTTGTTGTTTGGCCAGAAGAGTTTCCTTAATTCTGTCCATGATTCTGATCTGCCCAATTGGCTTGACGTGGACCACGACAAATAACAGTAGTCCTGTTAACCTGTGAATTGAAATGAGGAGGAGGGTGAGAGGGTCCAGTGCATGTCTCATTGATTCTTGAGGTGAGGGGTGCACTGGTGGACTTCTGAAGATTGATGTTGGCAAGTACCATATTGGTGATTATATCCATTGTGAATTTGGTCTCATCAACCACAGAGTGGACAATGGTGGATCGAAGCGCATGGTAGTTCGATGGTAGGAGGGTGAGGGTGAGCATAGCTCAGAACGATTCAGAAAGATCTAGACCGGCAGTGGTGAGCTGTTGGAAGGACGAAGTAATGGAGGATAAATCCTCCACTGCAGTCTTGGGTTAAATTCTCTTCTCAATGAGAAGCAACCAGCAATGCCTCCAGTTGCGTAGAGACCTACTAACTTGTCCCAGATTGCCTTCAAAGCTTTAGACTCCTTATCAAGATAGCAAGTCTTGATTGTATGTGCAGTACTCTTCTAAGGGAACTAAGAGATTAGTAGGAGATACTCACTGTATAGACCGAAGGTAACGAACAAAGGTTTGAAGGTAGTTGCGAGAGTAAGAACTCGAGCAAGTAGCTTTATGTGAGAGTGAGATGGAAAAATTAGTAGAAGACTCGTTATTGTCCTAGAGCAATAGCTCCAGGTTTATATACGATACAGAGATGTTTGTATCTATGTACGTATTCTCCTATAAAAGGGAAATAGAGATAGAACTCTACAGAAGGTCATGGAAGGATGACGAAGATATGAGTCATCCACAGTAAGATACTGCTATTGTCTAATGGCATTAAAGCCTTATCTAAGTGATGAGTAATACACATAGCGTAAGTAAAGATAACAGAGATAAGAGGTAAGTGAGTCATATCTGTGAGTTACAATAGTGAGTCACGAATGAGTCACACTAGGTAACTAGTTAGTAACGTTAGTCAATAATGCTACTAGGAATCATGGTATGGAAACAAAATGAATCCATGATTCTCAACACTCCTTTGCTACTGTAGGGTAATCATAAGAGACTAGGTTTAGATTTGAATCGTCGAGGGTAGATGCAATGACACCAGTGCAGCCCATATCAAGCGCAAGCCAGTAGTGTGAATCCTGACCAAGGTCATTTCCAGTGATGGTGAACCCATCGTAGGTAAGGGATCCATCCACGAACTGCCATAGGCCATAGGTACTGAGTGTGTTGCGGAGGTGTGCAGACCAAGTAGGATAGTTTTTCTGCTTGAGAAGCTGGGGAATACGAGAAAGAAGAGAAGAGTCGATTTTGACATCGGAGGTAGTCAGAGTGGGAGCCATTGAAGCAAATAAGAGAGGAGATCTGCAATAAAGTCATCAGTGAAAGTTGTTTCAAAAAGAAACTCAATGTCAGAAGAAACAGTAGGAATTCCTGTCCTCAAAGAGGATTCAGATGGACTAGGACTTTGCGTCATAGAGACAGCAATGTCTAAGTCGTCTTTCCTATGTCCCCATTTTCTTGTCCTATACTCCTTTCTCTGTAATCGTCTCCAAGATTGTCCTTCAAACTTTTTTATCTTCCAGAGAGCCATTCGATTGGCTTTTGATACAGCTGGTTCATAGGTTCCAAGAGTCTATTGTTTCGTACGTCGATAATGGGAATATGTGTCTCCAGAATATGATATCATCTCTAGATGTTCCAAATGCTCAAAAGAAGTCTCCACAAAGTAATGTGGATTGGGCATGATATCATCATAGAGAAATCCTCTGTTAAGGACCATATCTGGGCTATCATGAGAACAATAAGGAAAAATTGTATGATATTGATCAATGGTATATGCTTCTAGAGCAGTAATTTGAGTATCATAATCATTCTCGATGTAAGAAAACTCTATGAAACCTGGAAGAAGAAATGAAAAAGGAAGTTTTGAATGAAATAGAACGTCCAAAGCGTGTACAAAGATCTCGTCTTGTTCAGCCTTTTCAATAAGACTTTCCCGATCTGAGTCATCCAGTTTCTTGTCCAAGGCCTCTATATATTGCTGCAAGCTTGACATGATTGTGAGCTAAGGCAGTGGCCTTGATTTGTCATTGTAAACGATGAGTATGTCTAGCTGCAGGGGTTTGCAGCTGTGAGAAAACCTGATAATGGAAGTGATCAAACTGTTGATTCCAATCAGCATGAGTCATCGGATGATGAGGATGGGGATTATGGAAGGTGAGATTAGGATGTAGCAAAGCCTCAAGAAGGTCATTGGCATTGCAAGGAAGGAACAGATTGTGGTTGAGGATCTCCAAACCCTGATGGTGGACAAACAAAGGAGCAGTCCAATCATTGACCAAGGTGGGGAAAGTGTATCCCGTACCCTCATAGGCAGAGCCTATGGTTTCATACAGACCAGTGTACTGCCAGGAATTGACGATATAGGCTGCTCCAGTCTCGATCGAGCTAATCTGTAAAGGAATAGCTCATTGGCCCACCTCAGAGGGTGGAAGGTGCTTCAAAGTATGAAGGGGAACTGAAGGAAGTAGTGGATGGTCTGTTTAAATGAAGTGATTGAGTTCCTCGACCACGACCTCGGTATGACCCAGGATCCGAGTTGAAGAGACCCTCTCTTTTAAAAGCAGAGGGGGTTCTGGAAATGCCTGGCTGATGTGATGGTGGATGTTCTTGTTAAGCACCATGACATCCCCTGCCTCTAGGGATCTGTGAGGCCAAGCCATCACGAAGCTGTTGCAATGATGAGGAGGTTCCATTGCATGATGAGCCAAGTTGTTGCCTGTTGTGCATGCCATAACGATGAAGGAGGATGAGGGGACGAACTGAAAGAGGAGTAGTGGAGCGATGTGGAGAAGGAGTAGTGTCTCAATGAAGAGCAGTAGTGTCTACGTGATGAGGATGGTTCCAATTACAATATCCCCCTTGTTGAAGAGGATAGTTGCAAAGCACACAAAGACAATGAAGGGGTTCAGGATAAGGGGCAGGAGCAGGTATGGGAGGAACCGAGGGAGAATGCGAGCTAGGAGCAGGACCTACATAAGGAGGTAGTGGAAGAATATAAAGTGTAAGGGCTTCTTGTTGTTGTTCTTGTCCTTCTACAGTATCATTGTTAGGGTCTCCTTGAATTTGATCAAGGGTAGGAGATATGATCCTATAGTTTATGGTAAGCTCATAGCGTAAGTCCAAGAGTGGAATCCCAGCATGAAGCTCAAGATGAAAACGATTGAGGTCATGGATGTATTCCAAGACAAGTCATTCTCCTCTGGAAAATTCCCAGAGGGCTCGGTCTCCGGTCCCAGTGGGCTGGATATCTCTCATTAAGAGAAGATAGATGGACATGACAGTCCCAATAATCTGGCTCAGAAAACCAGTCGTCCATCGGACTATAAGTCGAGGGGTAGGTATCATGATATCAAAAGATGGCAAATGCCTCGACGCTGTTAGTATAGAAAGGGTTAAAGCTCAGGGCTCATAACCTATCAAGATAGCAAGTCTCAATTGTGGGGCGCAGTACCCTTCTAAGGGAACTAGGAGAACAGTGGGAGATACTCACTGTATAGTCCAAAGGTAACAAACAAGGTTGAAGGTAGTTGTGAAAGTAAAGACTCAAGCAAACAGCTTATGTGAGAGTAAGGATGGAAGAAAGAGTAGAAAACTCGTCATTGTCCTAGAGTGATAGCTCCAGGTTTATATATGATATAGAGATGTTTGTATTTATGTATGTATTCTCCTATAAAAGGAAAAATAGAGATAGAACTCTATAGAAGGTCAGGGAAGGATGACAAAGATATGAGTAATATGCATAGCATAAGTAAAGATAAGAGAGATAAGACATAGTGAGTCACAACTAAGTCACACTAGGTAACTAGTCAGTAATGTTAGTGAAACGCTACTAGAAATCATGATATGGAAATGAAATGAATCCATGATTCTCAACACTGGGCAGCTGCACAAAGAGGCTAGTAGTGCCAGGAGCAGTGAAGTCTACAGTGGAAGTGGAACACCAGCTGCCAAAAGACAGCCATGAACTGGAGCAAGAGGGTGGCGATGAGACAGATATGGAAGGGACTGATAGCGAAGGAGAGGGAGCCAAGGGAATGGGGAGAACAGGGGACTTGACTGCCTAATGGTTGGGGATGACCTCTTTGCCTTTGGCCTATTGATGACCTCTTTGAAAGAGACAGGACGATTGTGAGACCCGGTCGAGTGAGACAAGGTCTTCTTTGGGGCCTTGGAAGAGTGACAGGGAAGTGAGGGTTTGGATGGGGGCATGAAGATATACTGAAAGAGATCCTGCTCTCACTTGGCAAAGTGAATCTTGGGGCAGAACTTGACTTTATAGTGAGGGGCTGAGGAGGAAAAAGGATTAAAAAAATGGGTGCTGAGGACAATCTACAGTAGGAACTGGCTGTGATAGGTGTTTTTGATGTGGGTGACGATTTGGGGACAAGGAGTTCTGAGTCTGCGATCTTGGCACATTGCTTCAAGTCCTTTGGCTCAACTTCTCAGACCTCCCCTTGGACTTGGAATGGGACGGTCGAAAGGTGTGTACTATGGCCATTTCTGCTTGTGCTCCTCTAGGTAGAGATATGTTGGCTTTTAATGAAGGAAGATCAGAACAAGATAAACACGTTCCGAGTTGGTGGGCGCGGTATGTGATGTTCCCTGTGTTTTTTTGTCATGGGGCGAACGGTGCAGGGAGCTCTCAGCTACAGGGAAAGAGAAGAGAATAGTTGTCCCAGTCTGTGGCTCCAAGTCATATGATTTTGTATACCATACGCTAATCTAATTTTACATCGAGCACAGGTGTGAAATCAGGATAATTCAACAATGAATTTATTTTATCTGATCGTCAGCCCATGTTAGCTCGAGAGAGGCTAGTGTAAACATACTGGCATGCATAGCCGAGGAATCTCCCCGCAATGTAGTATATCAGACTGTAACCAGTAGACCGGTTTTACGAATTACAAAACAAACATGGCCTATGAACCGGTCAGTGGTTTGAAGATCTTCCTGTGCTTTGTCCCACAGCAAGTGGTTGTATTGAAGTGTAAGCGTATTCCGGTGAACAATTTGCAGTGCGAGGTTTTGGCATGTGAGGCTCACTTCCTGGTCTGCTTCCAATAGCAGATGGGCTTTGGCACTGTTTTCAGGGGGAGGGATGATTATATTTGACTTGGCACTTTGTGACTTGTCTGGGAGAATAAGCCTTATAGTACCTGCGATGGTTGCATATGTATATCAGAATCAATTGGACTCACCAGCCATTCAGAGCTAGCCGGTAGGTCTTGCTGATCACCATCATTCCTTGATGAACACCAGTGTGCGAATTGTGCAAACAAGAAGCTTGAGGGCCTGAGTGAACCAGATACGATGGCATGATTGTATGCAGATGAAGGGATGATGCAAACAGGGCCAAGTGAAAGACAGAGTCCAACGGAAGCACTTCACCTATATACAATTGATTTATGGGGGCATACATTGCTATGGGACGAAGAGTTGCGGCAATGTCAAAAGAGAGTTTAGTCAGCGGAAAAACTGTGGGGCATAGGAAATGAGGAAATGATATATATCATGTATCGACACTCCAACTTCAGGAACTATGATAAGTAAGTATGGACACTTGCCAAGTTGGGAAATGCTAACTTATCAACCTTCAATTATAGTGGAGATATTTATGTAGCTAAGCGTTACGATACACAACTTCTTCTGCACATAAGTAGCATAGATACTAGAACTCAGATTTGAAACTTTATAGATTGCAACATGATATAAAATAAAACTACGGCAATAATCTACTATCCGGGGCAACATTATTGGACCTTGTCTGGAGGTGATCTTAAGTTGCAATAGCAAGGTCTGACGGTGCAGGAAATATGATAAACTCGACAACACTAACTGCACGATTGAGGGATCATGTTGCCTGCTTTCCCGTGCCATGCTGCATTGGGTCAGCCATAAGGCGGAATACGTATCCACTAATGAATGAACCTTATCCACAGTTCTGAGCAAAATGAGCTACACCCCCATTTGCTTGTACAATGGAATATGCCCTACTTGATATTGACGTTCAAGGGTATAGGCACGGCAAACCAGATCATGCCAATGAGAAAGAAAAAGGCATGGTGAATGTTGGCAGTTTTTTCAGTGATCAAATTGACAATGAGGGGCATATGAACAAACTTGAATATTTATGCTTGCATTTGTGTCGGTTGGCTGGTAGATGATGACATTGGAAGATACTGCACATCAGCGTTGATACGCAAGTTTGACAGGGAACAATGATACCTTGTCCATAATAAAAAGAAACAGTCCGTACCTTGAGCCCGAGGTCAGATCAGCCAAACATGTACGCTGTGTGGGGTGGAGAATACAAGCGAGCGGAGGATTCCACAAGCAGGAATGGTCGCGCCGATGAGCACAAACAAGGATGAGTCCATGGGCAGTGTCGTCTTGCCAAAGAGGATCGCTACCGAGCTGATAGTCATGAACCCTATGAGCATGCATGGGTCAAGGTTGGGTGAGGTGGTGGGGCAAAAACAAAGAGGACAAGAAGAAATGTACTGTCAGAACAGAGGAACCATGTGGTGAGTTATTGAAATGTGTGCTGTAGCCAATTTACCCTTGACCAGCCAATGAACATTTGATGTGCTCACCCCCCTCTATCTATCTCATACAATGACGATGTGCCGGGAAGCCGTATGGGAGTGGATATTAAACAGAGATGGAGTTGATGTCGAGACTTCTAGTTGGACATGGTTAATAGAAAGCATGGGGATCGAGCGGGGCAACTGTCAGACAGACCTGAAGCTAATTGTGTCTATCTTGACAAAACAGCATTCTTGTACAGTTCTACTGAACTGGTGGATGAACATGATTGGAGGTGATCAAGAATCCATTGTCCCTCGCAAACTGCTTGAGGTATATGGGAAGAGTGTGAGCGACACAATCATGAAGCTAATAAATGTTCCCGGACAAAGAAAAGAAAGTCTCAAAGTTACTCAATTATTAGGTATTCCACCAGCAACATGTAAGTACAAGTAATGTACAAGTCGAGTGAATATGTACTTTGTCCCATCTTCAATCCTGCAATGCCTAGAGCCAAAATGAATTACAGCTGGCCCAAGACTATTAGTTGTTCCCAGTGTGGAAAAAAGTTCTGTTCAGAAACAAATGTTTTGCAGCATATGAATCAGCCAACAAGATCATGTGGGCCTACCTGGCATGAGGAGGTTACATGCACCCTCCATCAGGCCCATTCCACTCAAACTTCACCTGTTGCAGGGACCCAAACTTTGGTCAACCTACATCAGCAAACCAGCATTTTCCCTACAGAATATGACAGAGTGACAGAAAGTGATAGAGAGTGACAGTGACTGACAATGACTGACAGAGTCTGACAGAGTCTGATAGTGTGACAGTGACTGACAGAGTCTAACAGTGTGACAGGGTTGACAGTGTGACAGAGTGTGACAGATAGTAACAGATAGTGACAGAGTTTGACAGATGTACACAGCCACCTAATAATAACAAGGTACACTAACCAGAACTAACAAAGCAGGAATCCTAACCTAGACTAACAAATGTCTTTGCCAATATCCCTAACTCCCCCTAACATTGTGTTGCCTCCTAACCAGATCTAACCAATGTCTTTGCCAATATCCCTAACCCCCCCTAACATTGTTTGCCTCCTAACCTGGACTAACCAATGTCTTTTCCAATATCCCTAACTCCCCCTACTATCGTGTTGCCTCCTAACCTGGACTAACCAATATTTTCCCCCTAACCCAGAATTGTCTTTGCCAATATCCCTAATTTTATGTTGCCTCCTAACCAGATCTAACCAATGTCTTTGCCAATATCCCTAACCCCCTCAACCAAGACTAACATTGTTGAACCACCTAGCCTTGAATAACAACTTTTCTGTGCTTACCCCAGACTAGGAAACTATTTCCATGATTGGATTCCATTATTCCTGATTTTGTCCGATTTTTCCCACCACTTTCTAGCTACACAGAAGCTAATCTATGTTTTATCAGCATAAATCTCAAAAATGGCTATATCTCAGTGGTGTAATATCCGATCTGGGCGATCTAATGGTCGGATTGAGGCTGTCAATCCCCTCTATATATCGTTCAGTGGTGTCAAACCGCAGATTGGACGCCTTTGGATGCGATAAGCACAAATGCTTAATCACAATTTCTTCGAAAATTACATCTGACACTAAAACAGTTATACCTCGGTTGTTTCTACCCCAAATTACATGATCTATGATTCATATAAAGGGTATTTGTCCACACCACCTCCGATACAGCCAGCGCTAGGCGCATAATTCCCACAGTACAAATTTGCGAACCACATTCTTGGTCAGTGTCTGGTCAGTGCTTGGTTAGGACTTGGTTAGGATTCCTGCATTGTTGGTTCTGGTTAGGGCGCCTCAAAAATTCTTTGTTAGTGTTTGGTTAGGATTCCTGCTTTGTTAGTTGGGCTTAGTGTGCCTGGACAAGTTTGGTGTTACAATTGTCTCCTGAGCTCTCTCTATGTCTTTTTTCTCTCTCTTTTTGCTTCACTTATCACTTTTATCTCGTCTTCACTTTGTATCATAGATCTCGGGCGATTTTGTGTCTTGTTCCACATCACTGATGATCTGACTTTTCTCTATCTCCATTCCTATTCTATCCTATCTTTGTTCTTATCTTCTGACTCATGATGACATTGTTGCTTCATCATCCATCTGTCATAGTCTGACTCATGACAATGTCATTTCTTCATCATCCATCTGTCATCATTTGATCACTGTATGATTCATCCTCTGCAGCTTCTTACACATCCATACTGCAGATAACGCATCTCTTCCTCGTGATTCCATCATGTTCCATCACTGTAGTATTTAAGAACTGTCTCGCCACTTTGTAACCCTAAGCTAGAGCTACTTGGAATATCATCTTGTTCTCAGCAATCCCTTGAGTCCTTCATTCCTCCTCGAAGTATACTTAGTCCTAGGACCTCACCAGGTGTTACACTTGCTTGATCAATCCTTTGTCCTTAGTCTTCATCCTCCCTCCAAGTCTACATCTGACCCCATCCGGGCCAGCTGTAACAAAAGCTCTAGCTTCTTTTTGTGGTCACCATTGCTGTGAACTGCCTCTACCATCACATCTCGAAACTCCTACCAAAGACTGGAGTGGAACACTCCTTCCATCCCTCGAAACCCTTTAGCCACTTTGTTCCATCAGCACTCTTTGTCCACCTCTTCCTGGAGAGGAGAAACCTCAGTCTCTGACTCCCCAGACGTCCCTCCTCAACGCTCTAGTGACAAGAATGAGACAGACTTAGATCTTCCCCTTCTATCCAATGAAGAACAGGAAGAAACTCTTTCTCTTGACATTGAACTCGCCCACTAGCTTTCATCTAGCCTAGCTCGAGCCCCTATTTCCCCTTCCCCTTCTCCTTACACTCCTAGCAGAAACATCTTCATTTCTCACAGCCCCATTCTAGTATCTAGACCCCGATCACCTCCTATCACCATGTCCAAACCTGTCAAACTTCACATCTCCCCACCTGAACCCTGCAATGGCAATCATAAAAATACTCTACCTTGGTTATAATCAATATCTAGGTACTTGCTTATCAACAAGGAGATCTATAACATAGACAATAGAAAAGTCTGCTATGCCCTTTCCTTTATGAAATCAGGAAATACCGCTACCTGGGCAGATACCGACGCTGCTAGATTCATTGATGCTAGGAAGACTAGCTTAGGAACTTGAGCAAGCTTCATCACAGAATTCAAAGCAAGCTTTGAACACTCCAATTCAGCAGCTAACACCTTTGCCTGGTTAACCACCCAAAGGATGATTGAGAAATCCCCTGTGAAGTACTCTATGTCCCTTGCTCAATATATGTCCCAATTTCAGAGCAATGTCGCTACCTCCAAGGTGACCAAAGAATCTACCCTTTGCCACTATTTCTCCTCAGGCATTCCTCCTTCCTTATCCGGAAAGATCTACCTCATGGAGAAATTCCCCACCACCATCGCTGAATGGTACTCTCATACTCAGAGGATTGACGACCAACAACGTCAAGCTTTCCTTACCTCCTATCAGTACAAAGGATGTTCCTTCGTCAATCCCTTTACCCCTACCCACTCCATCTCTGCCAAGAAACAAGACCCTAATGCCATGAATGTTGACGCTATCTGCATCCCTAAACTCACCCTTTCTGAGAAGGAACAATGTTTTAAATGGGGACTCTGCCTTCGCTGCAGGAAGGCAGGACATAATGCCACCTCTTGTTCCATATTCCTGACCAACTCCTCTTCATTCAAAGGAACAATCAAGAAGGTCGCTAAGGCCAAAGCAGAGGACTTGCCGAACCTAGAGGAAGTCGAAGATGACAATGACGAAAAGATTGTAGGAAAAGCCTCCTTCTCTCTGGATTTTTGAACAGGAGACCTCGTTTGATGCAAGGCTCTCCTACCACTACATGTGCACCTGTACTAGTATCCTTCTCGTCTAAAGCAATAAAAATCCCCATCTCACTAGTAACCCCCTCGCACTTCCTAAAAGTCATCAACACCTCTGCCCTCATCAACAGCGGTGCAGAAATCTCATGCATCAACTGGGCCTTTGTCTGGAAACATAACCTCCCTTGGGAATGCCTCCCTGTACCCATTAGAGTCCGTAACATTGATCAATCCACCAACTGGAAAGGCGACATCCTCTTCTCCACCACCCTCTTTGTAGACATCGGGAAAGTCAATCAAAAGATTACCTTCCATATCATGGATTGCGGAAATGAGAATGTTATCCTAGGTCTTCCGTGGCTGAGAAATGCCAACCCCACTATCGACTAGGACAGACAAACCCTCATCATCCCTGAATCTGTGGATTAATCCACAGATCTATACCATCTACATGCCACAGACCTTGAGCGACATAATGCCTATTTCCCTCGACCTACCCTGAATACTCCCTCAAAAACCAAATCACCCCGCCACATCGAAGTCTACCCTATTTACGACAGGAAGCTCTAGAGTCATTTTCTTGGGTTTGAGACCAAGTCCCAATTCCTTGAAAGAGCTACAGTCAACAGAGTCCTCTGCTGAGTACATCAGCAAATAGGCACCTGGTTGTACAGATCTGTGCAGGGTTACACAGACCCACAGACCCTACAGAAAGGTACCCACCAATGTAGACCTCCACAGACCTGTACAGAGTAGCCCCTATTTGTACAGACTTTACAGAGTCCACAGGCTCACCATACAGACCTATACAGAGCTGTATAGACTAGACAGGATGAGGTGATTTCTACAGATCATTATCAGATTTGTACTGTGGGGATTGTGCGCTTAGGGCCGGCTGTATCGGAGGTAGTGTGGACAAATACCTTTGATATGAATCATGGATCATATGATTCGGTGCAGAAATGACCGAGATATAACCATTTTAGTGTCAGATGTCATTTTCGAAGAAATTTTGATTAAGCATATGTGCTTATCGCATCCAAAGGTGTCCGATCCGCGGTTCGACACCACTGAATGGTATGTAGAGGGGTTGGATAGCCCCCATCGCAGCATTAGATTGCCAGGATTGGACATGACACCACTGAGATATAGCCATTTTTGAGATTTATGCTGATAAAACATAGATTAGCTTTTGTGAAGCCAGGAAGTGGTGGGAAAAATCAGACAAAATCAGGGATAATCTATTCCAATCATAGGAATCTTTTCTTAGTCTGGGGTAAGCGCAAACAACATTGTTTAGTCTGGGTTAGAAGGCAAACATTGGTTAGGACTGGTTAGGAGGCAACACAATATTAGTCTGGATTAGGATTTTTGGCAAATATATTAGTTAGGACTGGTTAGGAGGCAAAACAATGATAGAGGAGGTTAGGGATATTGGTGAAGACATTGGTTAGATCTGGTTAGGAGGCAAACAATGTTAGAGGAAGTTAGGGATATTGGTGAAGACATTGGTTAGATTTGGTTAGGAGGCAAACAATATTAGGGGGGGTTAGGCTTTCGCCCTTATGATCATGCAATAAACCTCGATGACACCTTTGTTCCAAAAATTGGGAAGGTCTATCCCCTCTCATCCGATGAGCAGAAAGCTACAGAATCCTTCCTAGAAGAAAACTTTTGCAGCGGAAAGATTAGACCCTCCAAATCCCCCTAAGCCTCCTCTTTCTTCTTCATGAAAAAGGAGGATGGCAAACTTCGTCCATGCTAGGATTACTATATCTCAACTCCCATACCACCCACAACGCCTACCCTCTTCCTCTCATCTCGGACCTCATCGATAAACTCAAAGGGGCTAAAGTCTTCACCAAATTCAATGTTCGATGATAACAATGTTCGCATCAAAGAAGGAGATCAATGGAAAGGTGCCTTCATTACTCATAAAGGCCTCTTTGAACCCACGGTCATGTTCTTCAGCATGAATAACTCCCCTTCCACCTTCTAAAGATTCATGAATGATTCCTTCCAAGACATGATAGCCGAGGGGTGGCTTGAAATCTATATGGATGACCTTCTAATCTTCTCACCTGACAATGCCTCCCACTCTGAACATACCAAGCATGTCCTCCAGAGGATGACAGAGCTGGATCTCCATCTTCACCTAGAAAAATGTAACTTTGCCACTGCTGAAGTTGAATACCTCGGAATGATCATGAAATCAGGTACTCTCACCATGGGCCCCATTAAACTAGATGGAATCGCCTCTTGGCCAACCCCCACTACTGTCAAAACAGTCCGATCCTTCCTAGGTTTTGCCAATTTCTATTGATGCTTCATTGACCACTATTCTGACATCGCCATCCTCTTATCAACCTCACTAAGAAGGACAAACCATGGGAATGGTCTGCTGCTTGCCAATCATCTCTTGACTGCCTCAAATATTTTTTCTTTTCCAAACCAGTCCTCCGTCTTCCAGATCTCTCTGCCCCGTTCGCTATCGCCACCGATGCCTCTTGCAATGCCACCGGAGCGATCTTTTTCCAAACCAACTCCAATGGCAACTGGTATCCATGCTCTTATCTCTCCCAATCCTTCATTCCTGTGGAATGAAACTATGACATCTATGATCGAGAATTGCTTGTGGTCATTTGTGCTCTTAAAGCATGGTGCCAATACCTTCGAGGGTCTCCTTTTCCTGTTCAAGTCTTCACAGATCACAGGAACCTCATTTTTTTCTGCAGCCCCTAACATCTGAATTGCCATCAGGCCCGCTGGCTTCTTGATCTCGCCGACTTCGACCTTAAAATTACCCATGTCCCTGGCTCTGCACTTGCAAGACCTGATGCCCTCTCTCGCTGACCTGACAAGCTCTCCCTCTCTCCTGACAATGAAGACGTCACTCTCCTTCCCCCATCCCTCTTTGTCCGTGTCATTGACACTACCCTATGGGATCTCATCACCTCCAACTCAGGAGATGATATCCTTGTCCGTAATGCCCTCCAGGCTCTCAATGGCACCATTCCCCCTGCCTTCCGTTCCCACCTTTCTTATTGGCAGGTCGATGGTGGCCTCATCACTTACCAAAACCGTGTCTACATCCCTGACTCTGGTTCCCTTTGCTGCGACATCGTCGCTCATTCTCACAATCACCCCTCTGCCGGCCACCCAGGCTATCTTAAAACCCACCAACTCATCGCTGCTGAATATTGGTGGCCGGGTCTTGTGCGCAAATACGTCGAAGGTTATTCCCTTTGCCAATAATGTGAAGCAAATACCCATCCGACCGTTTCCCCCTTACCCTGATTAAATCCACCTCCTGTTACAACTGTCTCCGGAGTTCATACTATGTCTTTTCTCTCTCTCGTTTTGCTTTGCTTATTGCCTCTACTTTGTCTTCACTTTGTATCATAGATCTCTGGTGATTTCTCGTCTTATTTCACATCGCTGATGATCTGACATTCTCCTGTCCAAGTTATCCCTATCTCTGTTCATATCTTCTGACTTACAATGACGTCATTGCTTCATCAGCTATCTGTCATCATTCTTCCTCTGACTCATGATGATGCCTTTGCTTCATCATCCATCTGTCATGTATGATTAATCCTCCACAGCTTCTTACTCATCCATACTGCGGATGAGTCATCAGGGAATACCCACAGTGAATAATTGCAGGATATATCACCTATTGCTAACTAATGTGACAATTTGTACAGATTGCATACAATTAGCTGTAAATAGTCTTTGATGCTAAGTACCCTTCTGAGAATACAGCAGAAATTAGTTGCATTTTCCCAACATTTACTACAAATACTTGATGAAGAATATTCATGAAGACCACACCCGTGTTAGACTAATGTATTATGTAGAATTAGCTGAATTTTCCTGACTATTGTTGCAATTTACTACAAATACTTGATGAGTCATAGTCACAGCAAGAAGATCATAGCAGTGTTACACTAGAGTCACTAGACTAACATACATTGAAGTAGGTAGAAAGATCCTTGAAACAATTTAAGAGAAACGATGGAGACTGATCTAGGATATCTTCACTTGACCACTTGAGGGGAACACTTCTTCCCCATTTAGGCACAAGATGTACACTACAGCTAAGGAGCTGAAGGGGCACAACAAACGATGAGCGTTGACCATTTCTGACTGCCTTGTGAACCACGTACATCCCCGTCCCAGGTTCTGGTTTCGGAGAAAATTTTGTGAACCACTCCACATAGACAAGATGCTCAGGAGGTGGTCTCTCTCTTCGAAAGAGAATTTCCCGGGCCTTTCGTGGAATAGTGAAAATAACTTTCACTCGAGTGACATGAAAATCTACAAGCTTTATGATCAGTCGGGGCTGTAGCGGGATAAAAATACATTACCATATAGTTGTTGTGATAGCGACATGATATTCCGCACTTTGACGAGCGCTGTATCGAAGCACGCTGGCTTGATGACCATACCTGTGTTGCGATCATACACGGGTGGCTGGGCATGGATCGAGTCAAACATATCATTCCTGCACATCTCTTCATTCTTGAACTTGACGCGATGGAATACTGGGAGGGCATCAAAAGACAGGTGTACTGACTGCGTGTGTTTGTCGAGTTCCCGTCGGTGGGAAATTGAAGGGTTGTTGAATAAGGCAATGAACCGTGTCAGTGCCTGGACAATCAATGGTGCATTGTAGTGGTGCACCGATGCAATATCTTCGAGTGAGACTGTTCGTGAGCGATGGCAGGCCATGCTCAACTGTAGAGGTCGGGCTAGCTGAGAAGGGCGCCAGTGAACTTCTCAATGAGCAGAAGTCCAATGGGGGGCAGGATGTGCTGCATGGTGTGACTGCCATAGGATGAAGTTGTTATGGCACAGTACCTTTTCCTTTTTCTCTAACCACCTCATCATCTGCACGAACTTGTCTTTGTGATTCGTGGCTTGGTACGCTTCTTTTGTAAATTCAATGTGGAGGCGCTCAGTTGCTTTGGTGTTGAAGCCATCGGTTGCGCCAAAAAGTTTGATGGATTGTGCATAGTGTTGCAGGGAATGAAATTTCGGGATGTTGAAATTGTTCCAAATGCCAAGTTGAACAAAGACAAAAGAGTTGGCGTGAAAACTGTCCAGGGCGCTTTGAAGATCCTGAAGAGTGGTGTTATAATGAACAGGGAATTGAGCGACGAATAGAAAGTCGAGGAGAGCACACGTGGCCCTTAGAAGCGGAGTTGAGGAGATGCCATGTGGAAGCTGTGTGTCGCTGATTAATCCTAGCAGAAGAGCAGCTATTTGTTTGTGTTTAGTGCTGCTTATGTGTGTGAGAATAGAGATCCCTTTGTGGAATATTCAAATGTTATGGTTTGGGGGAAAACGGTGGACTTGTGCGTCTATTTCTGCAGTACCACAGATCTTTGTGAGCCATGAAACAAGGTGTTTAATGACCCCTTGATAGAGCTGATGAAGAAGGTCCGGCATGATCGATAAGAAAATGTTGACAAACGGAAGGTCAGCCCAAAATGGCCATTGCAAGGGTTTGATCCTAATGCCGCGACATGCTCCCAAATATGAAGGTGAACCCAATAGTTCCAGAGTATTGAGTATTGCATCCAGATCACGAAGCGGTGCATTACACGGATGATCTCCGAGCTTATCGTGTAGACATTCACATATTGGACAGTCACCATTGTATGCCCCAGTAACCAAACATTGCTCCGGATAATCCCCCACATATGCAGCAAGAATCGGGTGCCCTCAATGACACACACCATCCCTGCTTCTAACCTCTATCCCCATCAGGGGAGCAGGGATGGAACGATAATCCATTATAATCCATTATAATGGATTATATACCATTATACATACCCTTTTGGTGATTATATAGGATTATCTTTCCATCCCCGCTCCCCTGATGCCATTTATTCCAGCTTCACGGAGGGATGTAACAATATGTCCAAGACTTGCATGGAACAAATTTGCAAGAGTTCGACAGTGGGCTGACTTATTAGAAATGTGTGCGAGTCGAGTGGTCGGAAGGTACGCTAAAAGTATTTGACTTTGCCATGATGGTTTGCGCCAGATTGATTTTGGAAGGTTCCCAATCGTCAAATATACCGGGTATGCTGCCTTGTTTCGAAAGAGCGTGAGCTGTGTCATATCTGAAGAGAGAATGATTGGAATGATTGTTGCACCAGGTTTTCTCTTTTTGAGCTCTACCTTATACCACACAGTCAGTTCGTCAACGCTCGGGCTGGCCCAGTCAAGCTTACCTGCGTGCTCCACCACCATTTACTGGTATGCATTTCATGGTATATCCTCTCCACTTTGTCTGCATCAGAATAGTGACACTCGGGAACAATACACAGGTACTGTGCATGCTCAGGATTTCCGAACAAACCCCGAACACAATCAATGATATTGCGCGTGAATAAATCAAAATGCTCGCCCCGGGCCGCTACTTCAATCTGATGATGGACGAAAGCAGGACGGGAACCAGGAAGACTGTCGACAATCCTGTCTAGCTCAGCCGTGTTCTTGTACGACAGTCCCAGCCTCTCCGGGACCTGCAGTTCGTTCAAGTTAGTAGGTTCATTCATTTATTCATAACGTGTTGCCAGTAATGACTTACGCTTGGGATAGCAAGCCACTCCGTAAAGGCAGTCGAGCCTGGCCCCCTTAATTTTGCCCACTGGGCAATCTCCCAATCGACTTGTGACGTGAACGGCGCCCATTGATTTGAATTAATATCTCTGCACCTTGCAAGTCAGGCGCTGTAGCCATGGTAACTGGTCCATATTCCACATTCACCTGCATCAGCAAACTAGCCTTTTGGACCTTCGCACCACACAGACGTGACAGCTTATGACAGCTCTTGACAGAATCCTCCAGCTTCTCCAGGACTCCCAGGACTCCCCAGCTCCCCTAGACACAGCCACATAATGACACAGCCACTTCCCCAGAGTACTCCAGCTCTCCCCAGCTACTCCAGCTTTCCCAGATTTTGTCATGACCAGGCACATTAACCAGAACTAACAAAGTAGAATCCTAACCTGGACTAACACATGTCTTTGCCAATATCCCTAACCCCCCCTAACATTGTTTACCTCCTAACCAAATCTAACCAATGTCTTTGCCAATATTCCTAAC
>JBBPOS010000310.1:0-35091 GCA_038091575.1 Leccinum subgranulosum
CGTTGGAAAGACTCTGACAAACGACGAGTTGGACGTGGGTTGACTGCTTTACGCGAAGTGCTCGACAATCATTAAACTGAGTTTGGTTGTACAGAAAACGATGGACTTCTGCGGCAACCTGTTTGCTCCCACTAATCCTGAGATGCACCAGCGCGTATTTGCCAGGTACGTTGCTTTCTTCTTCTTCCACGTAATGACCCGGCACTAACGTACTACCGCCACCAGAGTTCCCCGTGAGCTGACGGACCCCAACGGCCCGATCCTGATGGACGCGGACCTGGATAAGATTCTGGATCCCAACGATGACGAGGCGAGGCACGTCCTCGGCGAGATCAACGCGCGCAAGCAGATCCACACCATGTACAACCCGCTCGAAAACTTTGGCTCCGAAGACCACTTTGGATTCAAGGCGGTGCTGCAGCGCGGGAGGCTTGGCCTGGTGGCCTCTTGACTAATGAGAGGGGAGGAACTCGGAGTGTGGTTGTTCTGCCACACGTGATGTTGAGGATCGAATCGGAGTACTTATGTACAAATAGGATTTCTCATTCGTGATATGGCTGCCACTTTTATGATACTCCATGTTGTAGGCTAGCAAAACTGAGACATGCGTGACCTGGATTCTGCGGGCACGATCTTGGGAACTGACTAAATGTCAAAAGCGAACCATAATATATGAGCTAGAGCTATTGGAACGGTCTCGGACAAAAATAAGAAGAGAATCTACAAGTGAGAGATGAGGAAGAAGACACGTTGCCTGTTGGTGGCGAATTCCAGGACAAGTTGGGATACTTGGAGTAGATCCATTCGATCCTGTCTGGAGTTCAAGCAAGTCCAGTGAACGTCTGATTTGCGTATCACCACCTACATTACCCGCTGCCCAGCAGGACATTATCTCGGCTATATGACCACAAGTACTACGTCCACGCGCACGGGATGCGAGCCCATATTCACGGGCTTTAATACGTTCACATTCCCCTGGTCAGGTATTTCCGTACCACCATCGGTCTCCTCTCGCGTCAAAGATCGTCATCTTCATCCTTCAAGTCTGGCAGATGTAGTGACAACACGACCAAGATCGTGTTGAACACCATTAGAATGACATAAACCAAGTTGCCGCCTAGAACATTGTACTCTTTTGAAACGGCAAACAAGGACGTCGTTAATGCTGGACCAATGGCACGCACCGTTGACATCAGGCTCTGACTGAGCCCGTTAGTGGAGCCTATACGAGCTAGTCCGAAAGGTACTCAGCGAAGTCACAGTGAGTGATAAACAGCTGTGTATTACCTAGTCCGAAAGGTACTAGGTAATGTCAAGTAAGCTACAGAATGTATGCGTGTGTGAGAACGGTCGTACCTCAGCGAAGTCACAGTGAGTGATAAACAGCTGAGGAAACGGATCGGAGTGTGAATGAAGATAAAAGGAAAGGCGCGATCACGTGAGAGATCATGTGATGCGGACGAAGACGAAATGATAACTAAGGTACTCTAACAGAGCCAAGTGATTGTCTGTTGGGAGTCGCTCGTGTCACATAGATGGAAGCAACAACTACAGGAAACCATATGTTAGATTATCAGTTCCTTTTTCTCTTGAGTGTTCAGACGCACTGTAAGACATGTCCACGAGAACCATGAATATGAGCTGGATGATGATAAGGATCCAGACGACGGGTCCGACTTTGCCCTGTGTTGTAACAGCAACACTCATGATCGGGAAAAGGAGAATCAGCAGATAAAATGAAAGGACGGAACAACGGAACATTCTTCTGGCTCCGATCCATGCCATAATCTTGGCGGTGAAGAGACCCTGTACAAGGCCGTTCATGATCCCAAGTGTCGCCAAAATTGTGCCAATGATGGGTGGCGAGAATCCTAGGCCACCGATTTCGAGGGGTGACGCGTAAAACAAGGGAAGAAGAACGAGAAGGTTGATTTCTACCAGTGCTAGTGTTGAATTGTTGGCGATGGGTATCATCACAGAGCTGGATCTTAAGAGGGTCGAAATCGAAATAGGCCGTGCGTCTTGTGCTGTAGATGGGGTATCCATGCCATTTTCAATCGAGGGCGCATCTGAACGAGTGATCTTGCACATCTTCGACGGTAACGACTAAAATAAATGTCAAGACCGTGTGACTCATTGTCAATTTGGAGCACATCGATGCCATACCTCCTTCAGGAATGCCGCACAGATCAACAACACCGAAAAGGTAAAACACCCCGAAACGAGAGACGGCAGGAAATACGGATAGGTTGCCCAGAATTCACCCCCAAAAAGGTGAGGCCATCGCTCTTGCGGCTTCACTAATAAGCCGCCATAAAACAGACTGTATAGCTCCGTAAGCTCCGACTAAATGGCACCTGGCATGGGCACTTACGCGATGGTACTTCCGATTCCAAAGATAGACGGCGCAAGGGCAAAGACTTGAGCCATGTTCGTGTGGTCCATTACATCTCCGAGCATGCTCTTCATCACCCCAACGTTGCCATTGAGGAGGCCGGCGATACATCGACTTGATACGGACCTTCAGCCAACTCTCTGACGGTCAAGTCGTTGTCACTTACCTGATAATGAGCGCGCCGAGCGTTCGGGATAGGCCAAAGGCAAAATTAGACGCACTGAGACCGAACAGACCAAGCAAAACAAGGGGCCGACGGCCGATGAAGTCGGACATTTGGCTCCATTGCCAGCTGGTGAGTGCCTGCATAACGAAGAAGAGCGATTCCTGCAGAAAACGAATATAGCGCTATCTGTGTTCATAAACTTTGAATGCGCTCACGATGAGACCCGCATAATAGCCTATCTTACGGTCGTTTCCACCCGTGACACCGAGTTCGCCAACGAGCTTTATTTCGAACGAACCCCATTCAAAGATGAGCGTAAGATCATGTCAAAGCAAGAAACAGCAACAAGGATTGACCAACCTGATTGATGAAAGGAAAAATGTATGACGAGGTAGGTTCGGCCATTACGGCAAGGAAGATAATAGATATCTGAGTCCACGGCAAAGGTGTCTTGGGTTTTGGGTGGAGAAGGGAAGTTCGCTCGCTAGGCGCACAGTCATCATAAAAGCTCTCCATCATGGTAGGGATGTGGAAAATGGGAGCCGAAAAACGACCCGCTCATTCAAGTTATTATAAAGACTGACTTAGTCAACCTGGTCATGAGAGGTATTTAATTGCATTTCATTCTCGCAGACGGCGGTGTCGGATTGAACGACCGGACCGACCAGCCTGCAATCAGATTAGATCAGGTCCATCTTTGCGTGCTGGAGTACTGGATATCCTACCCGGAAGACCGGGTAATAGTAGTACCGGTAAGCTAAGGGTCTAGTTGGCGGCGCTTCAACTTTACTCTCTGCTCTTCTTGAATCTTCCACTGCTCTATTCACGCATGTACATGTCAACATTCTTCTGTGAGTTTCTCGTCTCAAACACTATATCTTTAACTATCGCCAACGCCCAGGCCTTTATTTCGTAAGTGATATCTCGATAAGAAGTTCTTTGATTCTTCCAGTGTCCTGTCTTCGGGCCCCTAACCCGGCAAACAGGACTCCTCCGACATTCGCCCGTATGAGTCCCTTACCACAGACACCTGACTACTCGTCGACAAAGGAACGGACACTCTAACACATTGGCGTGCCCATGGCTTGGACAACGTAGTATGATACTGACCGACGGATGAGCACCAGGAATAATCATCATGGTGCGTGTATTATGTAATGCGAACGCCCCACGGGCCTGACACGCATAAAATTTTGGAGACGAAATTTCCTCCTTGAGAATTTGAGTCAAGCAGATCTCAAACGGCGTGTACCCATGACTCAGAATGAAGCATCCACACGTCAACTTGAAGTATCAACACTTCTAGTCGCACGAGTAAAGGGGGTATATGACATATGTGGGTTCGTCACAGAACACTTATAAACATGCCATTCGAGTTTATCTCAAATCATGGTTCGTTTTCACACGAATGCGACGAAGAGACCTTCTTCAACATTTTTTTTCCCAGAGTGCACTTTGGTCTGGCGTTGAACCAAGTTGACTCATCATCCACCTTCTCGTCCATATGTTCTCGTCAGTCCCGGGATACCTACCTTGAACGAATCACTAGTGCCGTGCACCTATGCGAACCTCCGCGCGGACTTCAAGCTCGGTGATCGGATGTATAGATCTCTGCCGTGCCACGCCACATTACTTATGTGTACATGGCTGTCATTCGGAAAAGATAACAAGGAATCTGGATGCATCAAAAATAGGCATTCAGTGACATTTCATAGCACTCTGGACAATTTCAGCAATAAGTCTGGGTTGTGCGCAAGCGCAGCGAGCATGCAGCTTGATGTTCGCATATCCGGTGAGCTAGTAGGCTGACGAGTCCACTTAGGCTGCTTCAAGGTTTGCTGTTTCGTATTCTCCTGCTGTAAAGTTGGATGTTTCGTTTGGTAGCCTCATGGAGACGATGGATCAAGCTTAAGCAAGAGCTATCACCTTCTAATGATACATCAGAAACGGGGTCTCCCCTCCAAAATGAAGGAACACACCTATTCAGATCCGTCCAATCTCTCTCCTTAGGGACACAGGCAGAAACTTGCAAAGGTGATGGAAATCCAGACGTCACTCCACAAATGAATGTGATTTTGGTCCCCCAAGGTCGCATCGATAGAGCCTGCTTCCTGGTATCTCCAGCTTGATCTAGGCTCTCGGTTCCTTCCCAGTTCTCAACGGAAAATATCACTCGAAGCCTGCACATCCTACATAATGTTCGTACTGATTTTTTACCACCAAACACTCTTGCATCTTAGTGGGACATTTCGGGTCTGAAATGCCCAAGCACAAGGGAAGTTGGCCAATTGGCAAGGTTCAAGAAAACGGATGTGGGAACAGTCGTGCTGGGGAATCACTGAACATCAGCAGAAATATCTACATACATCATCCACGAACATGAATGGTGACTGACGATAGCACCCGTGAGATAGATTGCATTGCAGCGAGAAGAGGCGAAAGGCGGAATGATGAAATAAAGAAAGGCGGAATGAAAAAACTTCACAGCGAGGAGGAAGCCAGTGAGGACTACGCACAACGCTCAGCGCTCAGGGTTGCCGCGATGTCACTGGTGCTCATCCGATCGACGCGCATGCAAAGATAATCATCCGTTAGCGGATCAGTTGAGCGAGGCACACTGCGACGCACCCGCAGGTTGGATATCCCTTCATAAAGACATTTATAGTCTCAGCCCTTGCATATCAAGTTTTGAACAAGCCGATTTAATTTCGAAAGACGTCATTTGCTATGTTTCTGTCGCTAACGCCGCGTACGAGCTGGACATGTTTCAATTGACTGAGCTGCAGCTCTGGACCTGATATGCAGTGACAGGCACGCAGGTTGACAGAAGGCCATTCAACCGGCGCAGCGCTGTGAACTCATTCAAAAGACCGTCCGCATGGGTTAAGCTAGGGTGCTGCCAGTGGTGAAAGCTGAAAGTCCTCCTAATGGCCGCGCCAGGAGCTTCCGGAGCAGTGAATTTGATGCGTGTAAGTAGTCTTGGCACTAGAGGGCAACAACTTCGTTACGAAGGCTCTTCATATCCGTTAATTCTCCGGACGGAAACATTGAGAGACGACTCCCTACCACTGGACCCCTACACTCAGTTCTAAAGGGGAAAAAAAAGTGATATTGTGAACGGAATAATCAATGGGAATCTCAGCTAGCCAAACTGCTTGTGGAAGGGACGTATGCTGATCAGCGTATTTCAACCTGAATATATGTGGATGACCTCAATTGAACGTACATTAAACCCGTATAACCAGGAGCTCACCGAACGTTGAACCCACACTTGCCAAGCTTGCTCCTTTGTCCTGAAATCTCTGTTGCGATTCTTCTGTCCTTTCCCCTCGCGAGTCTGTTTGTGCCACAGCTGGTGCAAATCGGGCATGGAAGAGGAGCTGAGATGCACTCAGGACCTATATAGTACTTGAACTTAACCAGCTTGACCGCCACCCAGTGGCGTAAATAATATACTCTATCAAGCCCCGACGGTAAGCTCCGTAAAGAACGACGTCGAGTATATTTTGCATTTGGTATGTATCTTCAAAATTCGATGATGTGAGTGCACAGTGCATCGACTCGGTTGGATTTTTTGGATTTTTTTTTTCACTACAAAACGAAGAGTCACGTTCAGAACCAGACTCTGCTTCATACAGGAATCATCATGGCTGTAAGACGTCAGAGATTGATACCCCCCGAAAAAAACTCACAGTCGCATATGGTCGTAAGCATACCAGAATTTCACGTAGAGAAAAACATTCTAATAGACGACAAACTGTTACTTACCTCAATAATATACTCAAAGCTTGAAGAGATCACACAACACGAGAGGTGGATTGTACTTGAGCTGCTAAGAGGGCTTGGACCACGCATGAGTTAATCATCAACTGAGAGAACAGACTAGAAAGGACAACTGGGCGTATGTGGTGGAGTCCACGAACAGATACCAATGCTCCATATGGACGACATGATAATTTCATCGTTACCATCACCAAATATGATCTCACTCTTCCGATCGTCGTCGTCAGGTCGATGTCCACACACGGGCACACTGTGTGAATCACAACAAACCTGTTAGCGACTCGAAAGCGTGAGAAATTTTACTAATCGCATGGGTACTGCCAGTGTGGCCAGCATGATTTAAAACTAAAAGCGACCGTTTCCAAGTTCAACAGGACTGCGGGAAGCTCGCAGGACAACAGAACTGTCCGCAATACCCGTCAAAAATGATGATACTCCATTGAACCGTCCTGTTAATCAAGATAAGAGGCCGAGGGCCATGGACTCGGATTCGATCATTGTCAGGACACTTTGACCTTCTGACCTTCTGGCCCGCGACATCCAAAATTGACAATTCAACTTTCATCATCGTTCCACTCCACTACCGACGATTATCTTTAGAGACAATCATGACATATGTTCCTGGACGGTCCCATTCTACGACACTCCAGCAGGCTGAAATGATTTAGTTTGGCATGAGAACCGTGCAGCTCCACAGTCTGACACCACGTGTGACACCATAGCATTCAGAGTGATCTACCATATTGCTAAGCCCATGTAGATCCTCGGCTTTACCACAGAGTTTATCAGCGCCGCTCTACACACAAATTTTGTAAGGAGCAATGTTATTATTGCACTCGTTGACGAGACGGATGATGAACAGTCCAAAAATAAGATGCACTGTACACCAATTGCCAGTGGTCTTCATCCAAGAGAACCGACGCTCCATATTTAGCGTCGACCCGTTGGTTAAGTGTCAAAATTGCCACAATGCGACAATAGAGGCCGTACAGGCTCACCCGTCGGTTACGTCGGATACTGAGCTGCAGCTCTCACCAACAGGTACCGCTGATGTGAAGCAGAGATTTACTTTTGTCTCGTCATATGGTGCGATCTAGATGCATAACCTTGGCAAGGACGCACCATCAGATTGGCCCAGTGATGCAATCCATAGCCGCATCGCGACCAGTAGGCCTTGTCTCACACGTTAGTCTCACGACGGGTGAAAATTTGCTTGTCAACCGTCCGCGGACGCTTGAGGTACTTCTGATGTTCGATTACATAGGGCCCTGGTCAGCAATAGTTGCGGCGACCTTCATCCATTGTGCACGGAAAAAGGGCAGATGTTGTCCGTGAGATTTTGGGGTGACGTGATCGCAAAGTCAGGCTGCATGCACTTGGAAGTCAGTTAGTGCCTTCCCAGACGTTGGTGATTGTAACCAATTACGTGGCGTAACAATGATGTCGGAGCCGTCTCTTCAGGACGGTACCGTAGTGTAATTGACAACCAACTTGCCGACGATATAAGTACAATGTAGCAATAGAGATGACCTTCGACGAGAAAGCCGCGAAACTTCACCGCCCATTCAATCTCCGACCCGGAAACCTTTCACGTTGACTAAGTGACTTGGTTTGCGCGACGGATTCATTTTGACTGTCCTATATGTAACTTCTGCTCAGTGATGAAAATTGCTTCTGCAAACTCAGAGAGTCGCTGTTGGAGCCCAGGTATGCTGCCGCCTTTTGCTCAAGTTCACTGGATTTGGAATGGATCCTTAGATGGCCCCTGATGCCCGTGCGGGTGACCGGTGACCGCTCATATTAATCAGACTGATACTTATCAGTGATAAGTCGACCCTATTTCATCATTGACAAGTCTTAAGTCAGCTCACTGATGCTGGTGTGCGCCGCTCGCACAGAGCAGGATTGATTGAGTTATGACGTCGGACGAGTCCGAGTTTGCCACAGGGTCCAAGATGCGCTTCAACTTTCAGAATGGACAATGTTGAGATGATGATCAAAGTGGTTAGCGCAGAGGGTGAAACGCTGTTCGAAAGACCACCACACTATCGGCGTGACATCGTGAGGACACTCGCTTCTACCAGTCGCATCTTCGGCACTCAGGGCATCGAGTAAGATTCGGCACACGGCGAAGAGAAATTCAGTTTATGTACTCGGAGACCCTGCTTGAGCGTCGACTCGGATGCTACACCCAAAGTGGACTGAATGCCTGGTACCATATCATATCTCGCTTGACCTCGAACATGTGCGCTTGTTCAACTTCGTGCACGCTCTTCTGATGCGGCTTCTGGAGACACTTCGTGGTATTATGGAAAAGCCTATCTCCGCGTGGATGTAAGGAATCTGAGAAATCTGCGGATTGCTCCTCGGCGTGTGCCCGACTTTGTCGGTCAATCACTTCCCACGCGTCCACTTCGCCGATGGTCCCGGCCATGACATGTCTGAGAACACTCGAACACTCCACAATTGACCACTTAGCTTCAACAGTTTGGGGGAGGGTCAGAAATCTCCGAATACTAGTACTCTTGTGGTTCTTCACGTTATTTCTCTTGTTCTGTCCCAGCGGCGGGGAGTCACATCTACGTCGATTCTACGACCAACTTCGCTGGCCTCGTGTTGAGCCTGTTTCAAGAATGGATCCTCGAATCGCAGCGCGCATGCCATGAACGTTCTCAATCATGCTTCGCACAGCCATGAGTTGCGACCGCTGGGGGGCAGAATTTCGGCTTCTACACACATCTGCTTCATAGTAGTATATGGTCTAATAAACGTCCGTAATCCCTCTCTTAGTTCTAGCGCCCGGGGTTCGTCAGGTTCAGCAATTTGAACCGACCAGGGCGGCAACCCCAGAAACCTACGGAACCGTAATCGGGCGCCGCCACCTTCCCGCGGCGGCGGGCGTTGCAATGTATTCTAGCAACCACATGGCTCGCCAAGTTGAAAGACAAAGTTCGTGTCGGCACCAGTTCTGGGAGACTTTGAAGGGACCGCGATTTGTCAAGAGAGATACAAAGGAGTTGTGGCAACAAAGATTGCATCGAGATATTATATTTGACCAATCAGGAAAAGGACGAACACTGCAAGGGTTGATGCGGACGAGACGGAAAGTAAGCATTATGGAACCTCATTTGAGGATGGAACGAGAAGGGATGTTGCTAATGGGGTATGAGAAGGTGCCTCGTGGAAGCGGCGGATGAACGCTTTACAATGACGGAAGGCTGGTTACCATAAAGTTGCCACGCTGTACTCCCTCGCCCGCAATGTCTCTCAAATAGCCTGTTTCATTGCGCTATGGCTCCAGGTGTCCCCCTCCCCCATTCCCTTGCCCGCCCCATCACTACTCCTCAGTATTACCAATGGGAGCCTTGGATAAAACGTATGTCCCCTCACCCTCCGAGATATCCCCCGGTCGCGTCATTGATCACACCATTCCAGTTTAGGCGCTTTCTTGATCGGCGTCGTCGTCTCAGCGGCGTGAGCATATGACACATTGTTAACGTTGAACCACTGATCGTACTCATAATCAATGTATAGCCTATATGGAGGTGTGTTCCAACACGTCCTTTCACTTCCCTCATATTAAACCAGCATACCCTAGTCACTTGTATTCAAACCTGGTACTACTATGGTCGCTATCCTCAGGACCCCTGGCATATCAAGCTTCTGGTCAGGCTGCGAAGAGTTTTTCTGTCAGCTTTGCCCCTAATCATGTGTTACAGGTGGCTGCCGTCCTCCTGTCGGATACTTGCCATCAAGCCTTGATTACGCACACAGGCAAGTACACTGATCCTTCATCAGTGTACGTCCATTTACCCGTTCCCAGTCTATACGTACCTTGTCACCGAATTCGGGGAGCAGACGGCGCTCGGGAACATTGTCTGGTAAGTGGATTTCTGTTCTAAAATCATTGTACTCATTCCCTTGCAGGAGTCTAATCGTAGGTCATTGTTCGCTTCGATGACGGCCATTAACCCATTGTTTGAAAATACAGGTCGAGGTTTTCTTCAATGTATGGCATTCGTTGGGCTTGATGCTATTCTCGTGCTCACCATACGCGCTAGGGATTTACCGCTCTCTTCGTTCAGTCATTTCTTGCAATGCGTGTCTACCGGCGTATGTTCTTTTCTCTTCTCATGATGTTCTTTCTTCTTTTTTTGAGTCATGATGAGCTTAGTGCTGAGTTTTTTCCCAGTCAGCAATAAGAGTTGGATTGCCACTGGCGCAGTGGTAGGTATATAGCTCAGGACATGCGGCGCGATTGCTTAGACTTATTTCCCCAAGATGATACTAGTCACAGGCGAATTTAGTGAGTTCTTACTCTCAAGCTCCCTCTTCCCCTCTGAAACCATCATGTCTACAGTCTTGGTTTTTGGTAAGTTCCGTATATCTTCAGAGAGCCTCATTGATCATGGCATCTTCGTGCAGTCTACGCGGTCCAGGCGTATGTTCTATCTAAATGTTGCATCGTTGGCATTTTACTCACGAATTCTTAGTTTGCACTTTCGAACGTTCGCACAACTTGCCGGCCTCAAGGTACTGAGGCCAACCCAGTCAGTCCCATCAATATCCAGCTGATGCATGTGTGTAGGCTCTCTCCATGTCAGTCAATGCTATCGCCGCGGCAGGTGACGTCCTCATTGCTGCCTTCCTTTGCACACTGTTGCAACGGTCACGAACTGGCTTCCGGAGGTGACTATCTTCACATACGTATTCGTCGACATCTAATTATTCCAATCAGATCCGACACGATGATCAACAAGTTGGTAAGTGTGCATGTCAATGGAGTCGTTTTTCTGTGAAAGACGAGCGCGATCTAGATGGTCTTCAGTATCAATACCGGCCTTTTGACGAGGTATGTTTATAAACAGATCGAGTTTCGCGTTGCTGAAAGCGAGTAAAGTATTTGCGCTGTCGCTTCGCTAGTATCCGTGAGTATTATCCCATCGTACCTGCCAAATATCGCATGTTGACGATCCTAATATGATAGATTGCTGCATGGCCGGGTACCTTCATCTATATCGCATTCTACTTTTGCCTTGGTCGACGTATGTCCCTCTTCGACTCGATATGATCTCTATCAACGTGCTGTTCCACAGTATACTGCAATTCCCTCCTTGCGACGCTAAATGCGCGCAAATCACTTCGAGCCGGCGAGTCTCGTAGCGATGAAATGTCGCTTTCCCTTCAGGGCGTGCAACAAAAGACGAACCAAAGCATGATCGGAACGGTACCAAACGTAGGTCTCCCGAGACATGACGTAGGTTGCAATATCTCATGAGCACATCAGCGACCGCCGAACAATATCACCATCAAGATCGATACCACTCAGGAATACGTCCGGGACGAGGTGAGCGGCGCGCTTGCAAGGGAACCTCGTTCGATTTCATTCAACTGACTCGGTGAAGCAATACTCGGCGTCAAGTAGCGACCTGAAGAGTCCCCAAGTTGTTTGAACTGGACTACGGAGTGTTATGGAGGATAAAAATGTACTTCGAAGGCGATTAGTTTTCCAGGTTTTAACCGCTCTTTTGTTTTCTCCCCGTCCGTCGTTTGCGTTTACGCTGCCTAATTTTTTGGTCACTTGTAGCATATCATATCAGTTTCCGTGGCTAGAACTGGGGTCGGTCACCATTAGAAATAATCCTACCTTTTTTTTCTCGCCGCCTCCCCTACACAGGTACCCGTTGATACTGTAACTCGGTTAAGATTTGAAATGGCCCATCTAGTTACTGGAGAGTTTAACTGGATTCGATCGATTAAGAAAAACTGACGGGCACGTGCTACGAAATCAACCTCGATCTGGGAACGTGACGGCATAGACCATACTCGAGAGCGATGAGTGGAAAACCAAGCTGAAACCGGAGTGAAGCCGTATCATTTGATGGCACGGCATTTCCCGCTCCCGGTACCTCGATGGAGCAGCAAAGTGGCCAGGGATTGCCTCCTGGTCAAAGCCCACCAGAATGGGACACACCGACCGTATCAGCGACTACTAGTACTGTATATCGTTTGTAGTGGCTCTTGGTGACTTCAAGGATTATCGCTCCTCCATGAACTCTTCCGCTTTGGATCGAGCTCGAATCTGGGGGCCCGGATTCAATCATCCTGTCGGGCCCCGGTTACAGTTGGGCCTATCACACAGAGGTTGTCAAAAACTGGGGTACTGTATGTACCTGCCTTTGGGAATTCCTCTCTTTTTTCCAGCTTCCATGAGCTCGCCAAACAACCCGGAAGCTGAATCGTTTTCACAGCCGAATTACGTCACGAGATACTTGATGCGGCGGTGAAATGATTTTTGCCAATGATCCTATCTGACAGTGTGGAAGCAAACCAGGCAAAAAGAGGCAAAAATGGTTCTCGGAATGACCTAACTTGCGACGCGTTTGGGAACGACATGTGGTTGCTCGCGTCTGAAGTTTTCGTCGAGCTGCGCCGCATCTGCCGCTCCACCGCGGGAAGTCGAAGGGTTAAAGGTGATCGCCCAATGGCATGTGTGGGGCCGTGATTCGGATCAGTTTTGATGGACTATTTGCCTACTAGGCGTGGGGAACTCCGGACACATATCTGGTCACGCTCACCTTTTTCAGATATCCTCATGGCTATGCGATGCGTAGCGGATTCCAGTGGTAGCTTTTCGAGCTTCCGAAGGTCGGGCGCAGCCCGTTTGAAGGGTTATCACCTGAGAAAAACACCCGATAGCATACGTACGCTTCGCTCCGGCGATACTGTTGCAAAACTGTTTCTTCATTCCTACTAACTCGCGATATTAACCGGAAATTGTCACAGAGTATGCGTTATCTGCCGCATGATTCTATGAGTAGCACATTGCAATTTGATTGAAAAAACTAGCGGTGAACGTTAACCGAGACGGGGAATGGAGAGAGGGGCATTTAATTATAAAGCGGAGGAGAAGGAATTGGGCTCCGCTGAAGAAAGTTACCTCTTTAGGATTCAGGAAATTTGATTGAAATTCCGAATGCCCGGGGCCAGCCGAATACTGTACGTATGTGAATGCAGATTAAGGCATAGTATCATTGTATTCAAGGGACTGCATTAAGTATAGGGCTGGGCTGTGATTACTGAGCGAGAAGCAACCAAATTGTGTTTTGTACGAGAGACATTGCTAAGCAGGCTAAGCAGTTGAAACAGTTCTTGCGGAGTGATGAAAGAAAGTCTATATCAAATGCTCAACCTTAACTAGGACTGAATGGCGATTTTATTCAAGGAACTGCACCACAGGGCTGTGGTTACTGAGCGAGAAGCAGCCAAATTGTATTTTGTATGAGAAACCCTGGTTCGTGATGCTATATCAAATGCTCAACCTTAAAAACTGAATGGTGATTACCAACGCAAAGCCGACATACCGTGTCAGCGCTGCGATTCCGAATCGAGATTGTCGTTTCGATCAGTGTCTTCGGCTTGTACGCGCCCCAAATTGTCCAAATCAGTTTTGTGATTGCATCAATTGCTCGTAAGTCGGGTGCCAATCCTCCATTGGATCTGACAATGCTACCGAGATCGGCAAGTGCAGTGGATGTGAGGTACCCTCGGCAGGCAAACCCCGGAGTTGTCCGAATCAGCGTTTGAGCGTAAATGCCCCGAACAAAGAAGGTTGACCGGGACCGGTCGACCGACCGTTTTTGGTTTAACAGGTATTCAAGCGGAGAGCAACCTCAGCAGCGCAGGAACCTCCCGTGTCCTACCCTTTAAGTTGGCCTGTGAACCACCAAATCTGCACCCGTTGACAGTAGTGATTTGAAGCATGATCTAACCTGTCCGAGGACACGTGGGAGTGGCTCGGGGATGTCGGTGAGTTACGGTTCTTCAGGTGGGATCGACGGATATGAATTCTGTTCGAAGCTGCCAGTGGTTGGCTGTTGGTGGATAAAGCAGTTAATGTAGGTAACGAACCAATATGATATTGGTTCGTTACCTGGCCTAAACCGTCACCGTGACCAGCGATCAATGCGCGAGGTAAGTGTAGATCATGCGATAACGAATGCCTTGGAATGCCTGCCTGCGGGTCGAGTGGGTAGAATCACTGTTATTCAGTGCGCACACGCACCATGAACGCGTGTTATAAACCTCTTCGGGTGCCTAAGCTTTGCAAGTATGGGGATGCTCGATATCCCGGGGCTTGTATCCGCATACTAGGAAGGAAGCTCTAGAAAATATTATTGAGGTTACACTTATATGCGCTTTGAATTCCGAGGTCGCATTATAGTAAACTGTTCTTGTGACGGTCACCGTCGAAGTGTTGTTTGGCAAAGGCTTTGGATCCAAACAACCGCATCTGGGTTGGATATGCCTCCACATCCGAATGGCCCACCCAACAAAAACGCCAAACTTGGGTCTCATATCGCTGACAAGTTTGCGTTCACCAATGTACACGACATACAGAAAGCCCTTCGAACTAGCCAAGACCAAATATTGCTCTTCCAAGGTCTGTATCTTGTGTATAGTCAAGTTTCGTTTCCTCAAACACCCGTGCAGCCATTTCTGCACTGCGATCCAAGTTATCCTTAAAACAAGACGAGATATTAGCCCCGCATGATGAACGTCTAACTTTGGCTAAACTCTGGATGGAGAGTTTACCAGCCGCTCAAGACCTCTTCAACATTTGGGGAACAGTGAACGACGTACGTATTTCTTTTCACGCGACTTCCGCAAACTAATCGCCCTTCAGATGTCAACTCAAGCCTCTGTGATGTCATTATTCTCTTCCTTACTCTCACTGTTCTCGTACCATCTCCCGGATCACTCATACGGTGTTTCCATAATCAAAACAATCCTTTCCCCGCAATGGTTGCGAAAATTGAACTCTTACATCAGTGGGAGTCACAAAGAGCAAATTCTCTGTGCTCTCAAGCTATTCAACTCGATCTCGGCTTTCGGGAGTGGACGAGAGCGGAAGTCGGTCTTGGAGACTTTTCCCTGGGAGAACAAGGTACGCTCTTCTGCCTTTTTTTTTCAATCAGCAACTTAATATAGTATAGAGCCTGCAAAAACTGCTTTACATGCGTAGGAAGGGAAAAGAGATCGAAGGAGACGACATCCTCGTCCGACCTGGTAAGCTCCACTCGTGTCGCCAAACTGACCCAAGCTCAACGGGACAGAGCAGACATCCGCACTTATTACGTCTTACTTGTATTGTCTATGGTTGATCAAAGCACGGCGCCGTCCATCAAGGCAGCATTCCTGGAGCAACGTCGCGTGGTTTTCATGAGCATATTCAAAGGCTTGGTCCAGGATAATTATAGTGTTATACAGAGAGTCCTCCAAGTTTGTTGGGAGGGCGTTTGGTCCGATCCAAAAATCAAACGGACTATGAAGTTGGGTCTGTTCAACGAAGTGACAATCTCGCACGTGAGCCCTCCATCTGTGCAGTATCAATCGCGTATCCTGAAGACACCTTAGCTGCTAAAATTGTATGACCGCGCCGCTGCCGAGCGGCCAGAAGGAGCACAAGTCCCAGCAGATATCGTCCATCACTTCCTATTGGCTATATGCACACATCCTGGACAAGGCATTTGCTTTAGAGACCGCGGATGGTACCCACGCGAGGCTGACGAAGATGGTGTCGATCGAGAAGACGTTGGAAGTGGACAAAAGGGCGCATATACGGGCAAGATATACAATAAAATCCTGGCCAACGTATTACGAACGTTGAAAGTGAACGAGGATCCTCGGCAGCAAGAGCTGGCGCTCAAGATAACCGCAGCGTGTCCAGAACTCGTCGCAGGGTGCATGCACTTATCCTAGAGACGACCTCGAGTACTGACACTCATATCAGGTATTGGTCTGCAGCTTCACTCACTCTCGAACCGCGACTTTCTTCAAAGTGGATTGCCAACATCTCTTTTGCGGGGCAAATCCTTTCTCAGGCGATTCCTGTGTCTTCGTTTCTCTTATCGAGCAGCCGCGAACTTTATAACCCCACCCCACCGCCGATATCTATCATCATGGCAAACTTACTTCCGGCGGTGAGCACGAAGGCGTTGTTCACAAAGGGATTGCAAGCTACTTCGACCCCAATCGTTCAGCATTGTACTGCCCTCGTACTGTGTAAATGTCTGCGAAAACTTTCGGAGATAGTCCGCGTGTTCAGGGTGGTGGAGATTGCGCTAGAAGAAGATGACGAAGAAGGCCAATGGAGTCGCCAGCGAAGAGAAGTTGAGAAGGAAGCAAGGCGACGTGTACCGGAGTTTCAAGTCGCCGTCGCCTTTTCTCAACAGTCTCTAGCTTCTTCAAACACGACCAAGCAGACTTTGTTGAGTGAGGGCGCCCAGAGACTTCTTTGGCTCTACCAGGAATGCTTGCCGGATGTTGTTGCTGAAGCTAGGTTCGAAGTCGGAAAGTTGATTCTGAACTTGGTCGAGGGTTCTTTAGCCTCGCTTTCTGGCGATCCTGAAAACAGCTCAACGGAACAAGAAACTACCCAACAAAATGAAGCCTCTACAGCACTACACAGCGTAAAACATTTACACGTCCTCCGCTTGCTCAGTGGGAGTGACCAGTTCGCGTGGGCTAGCAAGGCTGGTAAGTGAGATCATTCTATAGTGTCATCGTCTGGGACGATCTTTCCGCACCCCCAGCTTCCTCGTCTCATACATATCTGTATGTCCTCCTGAGGACATTCTGCATTAGTCGCGTACGCGCCCTCCGTACAACATTGAAGGAGCTTTTACGACACATTCTTTCCGAGAGTGTGTTATTTCAATTGGATCCGAACGAGGTGGAAATGTGGCTCTCTGCTCTACCATCCCACATACGCAGAGGACAAGGCACCGAAACACCTGATGGTGCACTGCTTGTGGATGAAGTCGACGCTGTCGCAACTTTCCTGGATGATTGTGCTCAACGATGTCTCAAAACTCCGTACCGTTACATGGACGCCATGTCTGCTCTTGCACAAACATCCACTTCCTCGGTCTCTATCCACCAAGGAGAGTTGTTTGCTAGCCCCTTGCTCATGACCGTCGTCGAGCAGGTCCTCGCCAAAGCAGGTGGGAACTTGATGACACCGTCTGATACGCTGGCTGTTTTCACATTTGTTCGGCGGCTGCTGGGGATGCTTGCATCCAAGCAAGTCGATCCGCAATATTGCAACCTCCTTGTGATACTTGATCAGTTAGATGGAAGTCTCGCTGGCCAGCCATTCCCCGATCATCCGAGCATATGTTTCGGTATGAGACGGGAGCTGTCCATTGCGAGAGCTTGCCTTCGTCACTTCCAAGACGACGCCTGTAGTAACGTGACCCAGGGTCGAGACAACCAGACGGTTGCGACCTTCCTTGACAGCATTGAGCAGATCCCCATTCGTGAGTCCCAAAGCTCCATATGCAAAACGGTTTTGTCGTAACTTATCGCCGACACCTACTTGGCTTGGTTGCCTATCTAGCTCCATCGGAGAGTGCTCGCGTAACCAATGCGTATGAATTGGTGGACTGGCTTCGTTTAGTAGATGTCCATCCATCTCCCGCGGATATCTCTCGCCTTGCCAAGGTCGTTCATCGATTAAACAAAACTGCGCTCTGGGCTCTAATCAGTCACCTCCACCCTTCTGGTAGTCATCTATGGGATTCGGGTATTTTGAAGCTTGTGGCAGACTGGTGAGGGATGCATTGATGCGTTTTCCTGATCGACTGATCATTGTCACCGAATAGTCCTCCTGTCGATGGCGCATTTGGCTGGGTATACTTCCACTGCACCCTTCTGGAGCTTCAGGACGAACAAGCACGCAGCATGCTTTCGAGTGTTCTACCAGCGTCCATCATTCACATCGAGAACGCACTTCATCTTATCACCCATGGCATTGCTGTCTCAGCAGGTCGTCACGATCTCACTGCAGCGCTGCTTTCACTCTTGTCTGATGTGCTGGCGAGGGCGAGAGGCAACTTGAGTGAGAAAGACTTACGGACACTAAAGGCGGTTGTTGTTCAGAGTGACATCATCCACGGTCTTTGTGTATTGCAAGATCTTGCAACAGAAGTCCATGAAGGTATGATTGTGCGTTAGTCTACTTTTTTTTTATATAACTTTGTTTCGCAGCAATCCGGAATTTTGTTCGGACATCGTTCGATCCTGCCGATGCTCAGGACCAGACGCTCCTATCGTCTATTGGCTCACAGTGGGTAAAAACTATCCCAGCGTCGCTTTCATCGGGTCGGTACGACAATGTGAGTGGCGCGCTTTCTCTTGGAGCTTGTAAAGGAGTCTAACGCTGTCTCCCCAAGCTGAGGCATGCACTACCTTGGATCAAGTTCATGGATATCGAAGAATTATTTGCTGCAGTAAATCTTATCCAAGCCAACTCTAGTCCCACTGCGGAGGCTTGCGATATGCTAGAGGACATTTTGGGTGCTCTTCAATCTAGGATCCCGCGGGGATCCGCTACTCAACTCTCAGCGGCGAAGCTCTTGGAATTGAAGGCTGTGGTCCCCGACTCTATGCTGCTCGAGGTCATGCTATCAGCAACCCTCGTGTCTCAGCTCCCTTCAGGGTTTGACGGGCAGATTACTTTCGAGGAAGGAGATTCCATTTCTTCCATCTTTTCAAGAACCATATCACGCCGCGCGAGCGACCTTGGATCACTCGACTTACTTTCTCAACTGCTCGAGAAGGAATCATGGACTGACTCCACAGCGAGCACCATCATCACGCTATTGTATTCGAACCAGGCCGCTCCGCAACTTTGCGTATCGTGGCTTAATAGACAACGATGGACCCGATTGAATGTCCATACGTTCGCCTCGGTCCTCGCTGCCTTTCTCGAGTGCACTGCACTGACAGGTGGGGACTTCTCGCAGATAGACGATGATGTCCTCGTTGGCCTATTGAATCGACTCTTTGTGGTTGAGCGGCAGGGCTTTAGCCCTACTCGGCATCTCGAGTGCATACACAGGATCGTGGAGCTTTCAGGCCATAGAAGAGCCCGACTCGTGGGTGTGTTGCACGAGCACCTAGAGGGCACCCCTATCGTAAACATGGTGTTCGAAACGATGTTTCTCGCCCGCAGGCTCTTCGGAGTCCCCGGTTGCGATGATCTCACGATGAGTATCGTAGATCGTGCCTTGCAATGGGCTGTTCGACGGCTTTCTGGCGACGCCGCAGACTCGGATGACTCTGGCAAAGTCCTGGACAATCTCAGTAGGTGATCGACTCTTTCGTTTATCTCCATTAATTGATTACAACAGAACATGTCTCAATACGACAGAAATCGCTTAAATCTCATTTAGTGGAGCCTTTGCTAACGATCTTGGTTCGACAACATCTCTCGGACCCTGGCATGCTTGACCTCGCTATAGTTTTAACAAACAAAACACCGCTGAAGGTGAACCAGTATATCTCTCCCATTTGATTGCATTTTCTCATTCTTTTGTTCGCCGCCGCCCACAGCCTGTCATCGTCAACCGACTCTTGCAAAACATTCTTCAACATCAAGAGTTTGTCACGGTCTGCGGAAAGCGTGGAAGCCCTTCCCAAAGGAATCAAATTACACGTCTGCTGGAGACACTTTTCCGACTCCATCCTGGGAACACCTGTCAGCCTTCCCACATCGAACCTCTGTTTCAGGTTTACGGAGGGACGATGTCATCAGCCGATAGGCGGCTGCTGTCCATAATGAGGCTATTCGAGGCGGAAAAGCGCACGTCCCTGTCTGTGTTTTTTGCCAGATGGTCTCCATCTCCAGATGCAACAGTGTCCAACGCGCTCGAAGTCGTACAGAGCTTCGACGCTGTCTACATGCTTCGAACGTGTCTTGCGTTCCCTTTGTGGAGGACGTTTGGGCAAGAGAGAGGTGCAAAGGATGGGCCCATGGATGATTCGATGTACGATCCGCTAATCGCGATCGTGTTGTCTGCGCAGATGCTCGTCGAGTGTCCTCCCACGACACCTTTAGGCTGGGTCAAGGTCTTCCGGACCAATGTCATCAGCTTGCTCATCCGATGTCTCTCCTCGAAAGATCCGAGCATACGCGAGACGGCTCTCTGTCAGATTGCAAGTCTATCAGAAAGCTTACAGGTGAGTTTCGGGAAAAATCAGAAATGGCCTGTAAATTCATTCGAACTTGACTTTTTTTGCGGTAGAAATCTGACATGCACGAAGCGCCTCAAGTCCTATACGCATTCCGTCTGCTCAAGAACGTCATCCACCCCCCTGAAAACCCGAACGAGCCACCTCGCCGGCTTCCGACGTTTACAACGCTCATCTTGCTCCACGCTCTCCGCGGCATCTTTTATCCATCTAATTTCATCTACCCGCGGACCGCGCGTTTCCTGCTCCAACGCCCAGAACTCGACGTGTCTGACGTACCAATGTTATTTGGCATGCTCTATAGCAGCTCGGACGACTGGAAGAAGGAACGAGGGTGGATGTTGAGAATGTTGGGGGACGGTATGGCGAGCACCGACGATTGGAAGGTCCTGAGACGGCGACACACTTGGGATTTGGTGGCCAGTCTTTTCCAAAACTCGAAAAGCGAGGCCGCCGTGCGCGGTGGCATCTTGGAGGTCCGTCGTTGATATTTATGGCAGACGTCGTTGAACTGACAGCTCTCTTTAGATATTAGCAAACCTGACGTGCAACCCGCAAGCGTGCACTTCCTTGGTACTCAAGTCGTCTTTGTTGTCGTGGATCGAGATGCAGGTGGGAGATATTCCCACGAAGGAATCGATGGCATGGCTTCGGATCTTGGAAAACGTCCTCGTAGTGGCCGACACCGCCAAGTTCAGCCGCGGGACCGGAGACCAATGGTGCTCGACCGTTTGTCGATGCCTGACTTCCCTTCTGCGGACAAAAGGTATAGTTCCGATCCCGTCGCCTCCGTCTCAGCGTTCGATCCGACGCTCACGCAACGTTTTGGCAGACAAGGACATGGCGATCCTCCGTCAGGCTGCTACGGTCATCTTACGGCTCAGTCTCATCCCAGGCGTACCCAGTCGGTCCCTCAGCAACGTCCTCGCGCCCGCCATGGAGTACCTGCAATCCTTCGAGCCCGGAATCCAGCTCCGTCGGCTTGAGCATGCAGTTGAGCGAAACGAACTGGAGGCGCCTCCTCCGCTCGCCCTCCCCCCTCACCGCGCACAGGGACTGCACGACGTACCGGCGACGGTGAAGCCGCTCCGGACCTGGGGCGAGATCGTGGAGGCGCTCTGGAGGGCTGGCATGACTCTGGACGACGCGACGCCTGTGTGGGCGGTGCTGATGCGCAGGTTGCTCGTGTGGAGGGCGCTCGTCGGGGAGGATGGAAGTCAGGTTGGGGAATGGGCGAGGAGGGAGGTCGTGCGTGAGTTTCACATTGCTGCTTGATCAACTAGGTCCGGTGCTTGCTTACCGCGAATGTATTGTACGCGAGCGATTGGATTCCTAAAAACCGACCTGTATATGCCCTCGAGCTTACCCTTAGCGCCGAAATTAACTTCATATTGGTGAAATTGGTCTGAACATTTGTATATCCAGCGAAAAGTGCGGCTTCCGAGAAACTAATAGTCTTCTTATGCATCAACAAATATGTTATCCTGAATTTCATTCATTGCCGCTGTCGTCGTCAGACGAGTCCTGCTGGGCCGGGGCACCACCACCCCAGAGTCGGGTGATGAGGTTGCGCACTATGCGAATAGGCATTGGCTGAAGAAGAAACGGAAATCAGAACAGAACTCCAGGAAAAGATTGAGCCATTGCTCACAGCGACGTCTTCCTCTTCTTCCTCTTCTTCCTCTTCTTCCTCCTCCTCTCCTTCGTTCTCTACCATGTCCACTCTGCCATCCTGGTGGCCGCCAGGCGGATCATGCGGCATGTCATCCATACCACCATCCTCCGCCTCGAAGAACACCTCCACATCTTCATCCAGAAACTCTCCCGGCATCGCCCCCCGATCTGCCAACCCCGGCCGAGGCGCCCCCACAGCGCCCTCACCCTCCTCACGCATCATCTCGGCGCCCAAGATGATTTCTTGCAACTCGTCATCCGGCATCTCAGCTATCCTCTGTACGAACTCGACCACCCCGCCCGGCATCTGTGCAGCGAGCCATGGGTTTCGATCAAAGAAGGCGACAATCTGCGCGCGGGTGGCAACGTCGGGAATCAGTCGAGCGAGATGCCTCTCTTCGTTTTGTGTGCGCCTCCGCGGACGGGCGGTGTCGAGAGCAAAGGGGTCTTCGGAGCCTGCGAAGAAAGCGGCGTCGTACGTCGACAGCGCAGAGTGTGGAGGGAGAGGGTCACATGCGAGATGCCTTCCTTGTGTGATATCGGGTGGGATGAAAGCGGTCAGTGCACGGTTCTGAGGTTGAGCGTGGGTTTGCTCGAGGACGAAGACGTGGCGGTAGATCGACTGGCGCAGGCCAAGGGAGGAGAAGGTGCGGAGGAACCGATCGCGGATCGGACGTTTACGTTGGGTGGAAAACACTGACAGAACGGAGTTTGATGTGCTCGAGAGCCATGAAGCGAGACCAGAAGACTTCCACAGTGGAGCGGAACGTTGTGCATACAGATGAGAGAGAAGATGGAGAATGCTTTCTTCCGGAGACAGACCACTAGAGCACCGTCAGCCTGCAATAAGCTTGAAATATTTGGACCTACATTCTATCCGTATAGATTCGGAACACTTTGTGGCCTCTCACCTCTGCAGAAAGAGAAATCTCAGATTTGTCGGCCAGGAGTGGGACTATGGAGGGGAAATCGAGGATTGCTTGTCGAAGTGCTTCCGTGCTCTCCTCTTTGAAATCCTAACGGGAACACAATCAGAACAACAACAAAAAGAGAGGCTAACAGAACAATAATGGGTACCTCGCCACGATCCTTCTTCACTTTTTCCTTGGCCCTCAGAACCAAAGCCCTGGCATATGACCAGCCAGGCAAGACGCTCGGGTCCATATAAAGTTCGTCCGAAGCCTCGAAAGGGGTGTTTCTATAAACAGTCCACACATCCAATAGCCAATCACCTAGGCCTGCCTTGACACATAAGTAGTCTAGGTGCAAGAGGACACCGTGAGGATCCGACAGGGGTTCGAGGGAGATGAGTAATCGTGCGTGTTCAAATGCCGTCCGCGGACAACCACGACGTTGGAGGTCTCTGAACATAGCGTGAGCGTTCGTTCAACGGAACCTAGAAGTTGGCTCACATGACTTGTCGGTGGATGGCAAGGAAGAACGGTCTATTCTCCACTCGATCGAAATCGAGTCTATTACTTCCGCTCGTGAAACTGAACGCGCCAAGAAAGGCACGCTCATAGGCATAAAGGGCTCGCGATACGTAGTCCACTGCTTGACTGTACTCTAAAGAATTAAACACTTGAGTGAACGGACGCAAAGGTACGTGCTCGAACAGACCTTCACGATGTCGATTGACCTCTGCGAGTTGAAGGAGAGTATCTCCGTGCCAAGGCATTCTCTGCAAGACACGCCATAGTGTCTCCGGGTCTACAGATATTGTGAGAAACAATCGACTGTAGCGCATATATGCACCTACCACCAGTCATGACAGCTTGCATGAATGTCTTTGTGACACCCTTGTAGCGCTTGCTGTACTCCACTGTCCACCACTTCCCAGGACCAGCTGGACCCTTGTTCACCTTCCTGGCTGACTCCTCGTCTGTGAGTGGCCGTGACGATAGGCCCTCCCGTTGTTTAGTCATACCCCACGACGAATCTGGGCGTGTTAGTTGAGAGCGCTGTGTCTGTGGTTGCACCCCGCGACGTCTTTTGGCAGGGGAAGACGAAGATGTGGCGGCCTGGGCAGCTGAAACAGCCTTGGAGCCAAAGAATTTCTTGAGTTCTGACTCTGCATCCAGGTGAGAAACAGAAACAGAAAAAAGAGCGGAAAGCTTCGTTTCCCGTGCATCAGAAGATGTCCTGGGCACAGTTTGTTGAAGGTCGGGATATCTGACGAGTTACATGATGAGACCAACGAAGGAGAGCAAGACCGATATAGCGTACTTGATTGAAAGTTCCGCGAGGGCCCTGTCCAAGTCGTCTTTCTCGTCTTTCTTCTTGTCTTTGCCTTTGGACTTTTTCGAAACAGGCTTGGACTGTGGTGAGGTGGTTTGTTGCGAACCCTCTTCCTCCTGGGCTGTAGTCGCTGCCTTCTTCTTTTTCTTCTTTCCCTTTGAACCAGAGCGATGAGTATAGTCATACGGACAACTCGGTTGTTCGTACCTTCCGAGACTTGGTAGGCTTCGTGACGTCTTCATCCTCGCTCTCTGCAGCGGCGGGTTCGTCCTCTGGAGTGAAAAGCTGGGTTTCATGGTCATGATCTCTACTTGTCAGTCTTTGAGAGAGGCTTACCGCTGAGAAACCGGACTTTGAAGGTGCGACCACCTCTTCCTCACTGAGATCATGCCGATCGGTGCTAGGAGATGTGTGTGAAGGTTCACTGCTGGCAAGGACGAGGAGTTCTTCTTGCTCTCGCTGTTGGCGTTTGTTCAGTCTTGGTGCCATGCTCGCCGTTCTGGACTATCAAATGATTTGACTCTACCGGAGTGACTAATACAACCCGTTCCGAACTGTTTACATCGTTCCCGTCGATTCCAACGGCGGCCGCCCTGTGACTGTGGCCCCGGGTTGGAGCACTCCTATTTTATCTACATCACACGTTCACCTTTCCTTCTACCCTCTCGATTATCGATCTTCGTATCGTTGTTTATCCATCTAGACGCCCGCAATCAGTTCCTTGTTCCGAGCCAACCTACCGGCTTTTTTGCCCGTATATAACAATACAAATAACCACAAATCCAGCTATTTTGAGTACTTTGAGCACTCGAGTAGTACTCGCCGGCGACCAGCCTGATTAAGCTCGGACTGGGTTTGAGCCAAGCACTGAATTTCGTTGTTTCAACAGCAACAGAAACCTTCAAAGTCCTGATGCTCCCAAACGTGAAGATTGGGGTCTCTTTCCGTGTTCTGGACGTGGTCGCAGTCTCTTTCTTCACCTGGACACTTGTCCGTCTTGCTCGTACTGCGTATCGTCGTGCCAGAACCACACGTCTCAATGGGCCGCCATCCAAGAATCTTGTATTGGGCTTTCCCGAGTTCTCCACGACCCCTGACGGCCCAGAAATGTATGAAGCTTGGGCCGAGCAGTATGGTCCCGTATACCAAGTTCCATCAGTCCTGGGAACTGCACGCATAGTGTTGTGCGATCCGAAAGCTATCGCTCACTTTTATGCAAAGGAGACCACAACATACATACTGACGCCACTGGGAAGGTTTGTCACCAGCATAGTGGTGCGTTTTCCGCAAACCTACACACTGTGATTTCCTGAATTCCGAGTATTCTGTTGTAGGTCGGTAGAAATAGTCTATTGACAACACATGGAGATGTACACAAACGGTCTGTATGCGCGGTCTATGTCCGTAATCTGTGCACTTGTTGACCGCCTGTAGTCTGCGAAAATCCTTGACCCCTGCATTTAGTGTTGCAGCAATCCGGAAACTATTGCCGGTCTTCTATGACTCTGCGTACAAGGTAAGCTTGTCACATCTGTCGATAACGATATTGATGATGAATAAATACAGACAAAAGCAGTTTGGGATGAACTTATCCAAGAGAGTCCTGGTGGTGCAACCATTGAAGTGCAGGAATGGTACGTGGTATTTCGGGATCGTTTTTGACGCAAATTCGATCCGATAACGCACATATGACAAGCATGAACCATATATCGTGCGTCCACCATCGATATCCAGAGGTTTTGGGTCTGAAATCAACTGAAGTCTCGACACGATTGGCATTACTGGGTTCTCACACGACTTTGGCTCTCTCAAAGGCGAAAGATCTGTCGTTTCTGACGCTTTCGAGCAGATGAGCAATACCCAACCTTCCCCCATTTTCAACTATCTCTTCCTTTTGGCGCATCTGTTCCCCGCGATCTTGAAACTGCCGAATCCTCGAACGAGGCTGTCACAGATGTTGAATGATAGTATGGGTGCAATCTCTGCTCAGCTATTTGCGAAAACAAAAAAGGAAAGGGAAGAGGGTATAGAGGAGGAAGAACAGGACAAATCCATCATCGGCCTTTTGAGTGAGTGAGTTCTAGGATGGCTTTATGATTCTTATAACCCAGTGCATCAGTCAAGGCGGAGAGCACCGATTCGGGACTTCATTTGTCACCAGAAGAGGTTCTTGCGCAGGTAAGCGTCGAATTTACAAAGAAAGGAAGACAACCATATGTGTGGTGCAGATGAAAGTCCTCCTTTTCGCTGGCTACGACACAACATCAAGTAAGCGCCAACCTTTTCCCGTCTTTTTTTTCGCGCTTTATCGTTATTTTAGTCAGCCTGACCGTACGCATACAATGACCTTTTTCAAGATTTCATCTTCGAATTCAAGTACTTTTTCTATAGTGGGCCCTCGTCGAACTATGCAGAGACCCGGATGCTCAGAACAAACTACGCGCAGAGCTTTCTGAGATTGACCGAGACCCGACATGGGAGCAATTGACAAACGGACTTCCGTACCTCGATGCAGTCGTGCATGAGACATTGCGATTACATCCCTTGCTGGGAGAGACGTCACGCGTAGTATGTTGTTCATGCTCTTTCCCAGGCCACAACCTCACCCCATTCCAACGAGCAGTCTACAGAGGACGATGTGATTCCCCTGGGCAACCCTGTTATTGCGCCATTCTCGCCAACCCTGATCACCCATCTGTCGGTTCCCAGTGGTACAGTCGTCACGGTTCCGATCGCATCCATCAACCGTTCCAAGGCATTGTGGGGACCTGATGCCAAAGAATTCAAACCATCCCGTTGGATTCTTGAAGATGGCACTCCACAGCAAGCAAAAGAAATACATGGACACAGGCACTTGTTGACGTTTGCCGATGGGCCCAGGACATGCCTGGGAAAGGGGTTTGCTGTCGCTGAACTCAAGGTACGGTTTATCGTTCCTTGGTAGGCAGTTGAGGATATTAATGTTGGTACGATCGTGCGAACCGAAATCGACAGGCTGTTCTTTCTACCCTCATTCGCAACTTCCAGTTTGAGTTTCGCGATGGGCCCCAACTTACGAAGCTGGGCATTGCTGGCGGAATCTTGCCACGTCCGAAGATATTGGGTGAAGAGGGCTCTCAGGTACCTTTACTCGTGAGGAGAGTGGCATGACCTTTTGAAGTCCTTGGGAAATCTTGGTAAAGTACGCATCATATTTAGTGTTGCAAAAGTTGCAACGTAGTTACTTAGTAGCCCCACTCAGACAAACGATAAATTCTACAAAACCCTCCCCTCACTATTCGTGGGAGTCGGGGACTAGACTTATTCGTGGGAGTCGTGGATCCCGTCTGTTGATAAGTTCGTCGCCAGCCTCGGTCGGAGCCCACCGTCTCTCATTCTCTATTTTTTTTTTTTGACAGACCATATTGGCCCATCTGGCAACCGGACTCTCATTTTCACCCGTTAACCGCCAGCGTCACTAAAGTTCCGTGATCGATGTATTCCTCAGAAAATGTTAAATAGATCCCTAATATCCCCCGGCCTGCGATAACTGTTTGTCGACACCTGTCAGATCACTCGAAAGTAATCGAAATGCAGTGTGGAGATGCGGTATTCTCAATTTGCTTCACTGCGGATAGCAAGCAGGTATTCAGTGGTGGTGTTGAAGGAACGATTCGCCGATGGCAAGTAGACGACGGATATGAGGTTGGCTCAGCAATGGAAGCGGGGTGCAGTATCGTTGCCACCGCGTTGTCAAGGGATCGCAAATAGCTGGTGTGCGGTTTAAACTCACATCCGTATGCCAGTGTGTGGAATGCGGAAACTCATACAAAAGTTCTGGACATCGCGAGTCCAGGTCACACAGGCGCAGTGTTCTCGGTTACTATTTCTTCCAATTCGACGACATTTGCCATGGGTGGGTTCATGGACGATTGCGCATCTATCTGGAGCACTACCACAGGCAAACGACTCCTTGGCCCAGTTCTCTCCGGACGCACGCCGTCTCGCCACTGCGACCGGAACCTCAATCAGACTTTTTAACAGCAACGATGGCCAACTATTGCTCGACATTCCATGCTTATTCAAGCAAAATGTCTGCTCACCACTTGCCTGGTCAGCCGATGGCTGTCAATTTACGCATCACACTCACAAGTATGTCGTTGGAGGAAGGAGACCATGAGCGGGCTGCGGAATGGCTCAGGCGCGCAGCGGAACTTGCCCCTCAAGATTGTCCTGAATTAGTCGTCGTCTCGCTTGTTTGAAGCTGCTTACTCTCACTCCACCCACAGTATTCAAAGATTTTTGGATGTAACTTCGATGGCCTTGGTATTGGAATCCATCAGCACCTTCAGCAATGCATGAATATGTTAGAAGACCTTGACGATGAAGCGATGCGGTCGAAGAATGCAGAAGAGGCCATTTCACGTTGCATTGTATTTGAACCCTTCGAATGCTGCGCGTCTCTTGGTCAAACAAAGCACAGTTCGCGCAACATTGAAGTTGTGGGATGATGCATTGAAAGATGCTGATGAGGTATGGCTTTCCTATCCTTCTTATGTGACGACACTGAGTTTCAACCATTCAGGCGATCGAGGCAGACCCCCCCTGGGTCCCTGGGGATACGGAAGAAGGCATGTTGTGCTACATGCTTTGTAATGCTATGATGATGCGGCTGATACGATGGAGGAAATTATTTCTCTCGAGCGTCACTGCGGAGAAGGAGGAGACACAGCGTTGTGCCAACTGTTTGAGGAGCTGATGGCTCGCTCGGGCGAGGCAGCAGTGCTTGGCTGGACGAGGCAGTCTTCATCATACAACAGCTGTCTCCTGGCCCCCCTTTGCTTTCATCCTCGAACCCCTCAAACTTCGCTCGCCACTGAAGATGCTGAAATGGATGGGCGCCTCTCGGAATTAAAAAATTCGATATCTCAGACAGAGGCAATGCTCGTCTATGAGCGTATCATCCGCCTGCCATTAGCGCAATTTTCCCGCCGGAGACTATACCTCCCCCGTATCTTGTTCCCGGTCAAGAAACTTGATGCCGAGATCCGTGAAGGAAAGTGTTTCGGTGCTCGGGTGTCGGGGATCGGCCACATAGAATTTCGGACGTCGGACACACTTTCGTTGGCAGAGCCGCGCAAGCTCGTATTCGCCTATCCCTGGATCCGCGACCTCCGTGGTCAACTAGACGAGGTCGGTTGGGGAAACGCATCGGATAATGGCGACGAGTCGGACTCGTGGTCTGGTTCGAACTCGGAGGTCGAAGCAAATTCTCAGTCTCGAGCTGCCCCGGCCGCGGCCGCTCCTCCCTTGTATGCTGGACCCATCGCCACGATGGATGACTATACCCGGGTATTGCAACTCGTCGTCCGTCTGCAACAGCCATTTCATGCTCTTTTGCTGGAGAAACAATCCCACGGAGAGTACAAACGGGTTGCTGCTGAGCACGAGATCGCCTTTCCAGGGCTTGAACGCCGCATCAGCCCTGCTAAGGAAATACACATCGTGATTGTAGAGATATCGTGATCACAGCAGTGTGGACATGTGTAGGATTCTTTTGCTTACAACCCATCAGCCTGCCTGACGTTGGTCCTGTATGATACATATATGCCTTTCATTGTAGTTTTTGCTGTCACTCCTCTCTTGAACCATGCCCTTTGTGGATCGAGTTGCTGTCGTTGGAGAGGGGGATTATGTAAATGTATTGAGATAGTCTTCGTAACTACGTTCGGAATATGTCGAACTAGGTGTGAGGTTCTCTACACAAATCTGTGCTAGTTAGTGTGCGCTTATCGTTCCCACCGAAGGCGGATCAAATAAATACTAACACTCACGATCAGCGATCAGCAGCGTGTTGGGAAACTCCTTGGCAGATTGGGATTCGGTGACCAAAGGGATTAAAATAGGCTACATGGTAGACGTCCGTCCAGATGAACCGCGAATTAGACGGTAGACACAACAGTCATGGGAGCACGGCCAGAGTCTCTCTCGAAGTTTCACTGGCGATTGCTCATGAGTGTATGTATATACTAAGTTACGCACCCGGGTCCAAGCAGCGGATCTGAGATGTATGCAGTCCCTGACTCCGACGAATTGGTGCGAAAACAGAGACGTTGTGGCAACATCTTTGAAGCATTCTGTTCAGCTGCTAGGCTACTTGTGCTATTGTACGTACACCGCTAATCATACATACTTGAAAGCGAGACAACATGTGTGCGTATGCAGAGATTCAAAAGAAAACGACGAACAGTCTTAAACCTTCATCCAACGTACGGTCTCACGCGAAGAGGCACCCGGCATGCTTCCTCACCAGCGACGCGCGGCCTCGGGAGGAACCCTCTGCCCAACTCGATCTTCGTACCCGGTCCATCGGGCAGCTCGATCACAAAGTTTTTGACGAGCACCGATAGCACGGCCTGCATGGAGATCAGAACCTGAACTCAACGACGGAAAGAAACAATCAGTGGCTTACCTTGAACTCGGTGACCGCAAACGTTTTCCCGATGCATGTTCTCGGACCGTCCGCAAACGTGAGGAGATGACGGTGTCCGAGGACCTCTCTGGCTTTGCTCGGGATCCCGTTGTGACCGTGCTCGTCCTCGAGCCATCGGTCGGGTTTGAACGCCTTGGCGTCCTCACCCCAGATGGAAATTGAAACATTGATGGCTGCTATTGGAACGATGACAGTAGTTCCTTTGGCGATGGACAAATTCTCGACCGACTGGCCAGAACGCGTGCGAGCGGGCTCAGCGAGAGGGATGATGTCGTCTTCCCCAGCCTACAAAGCATTCCGTGCAACGTCAGAGGTCGAAATACTTGTATGACGATGGACGCACTACACGAATAGTCTGGCGGATCGGGGCGTGAATGCGGAGAATTTCGTGGACAACAGCGTCCAGATAGGGAAGCCCGTTCGCCAGTTGGTCGTACGTAGGATCTGAACCATGCTCCAGGAGTTCATTTCGTAGTTTGGTCTGGACGTCGGGGTTGCGTGACAGCTCAATCAGAGCCCACTGGGAATCGGAGGTGTAAGCGTTGGCATTTGAATTGCGTGAATGGTATTACCGTCAAGCTAACTGGTGTGCACATAAGTCACGAGCAATCTGTGGTCATAGGACAAGAACTCACTGGAGGTAGTCTCGTAACCTGCGAGAAGCAGCACTTTCATCTGTGGTGAAATATGAGAAAACACCGATACTCATCCACGTTACCTGGCTCACCTGCGACAGTATTTCTTCCTTTGACAAGTGGAACTCTGACTCAGCGCCCTGCCCCTTGACTATTTTGCAGATATGAGTGACTCGTCCTGTTCCAGAAACGGAGAACATACTCAGCAACCCGATGACAGACTTCTCTTTTTCCCCGACCGAATCCATATCCAAGTCCTTCTTCATCCTGGCCAACAAAACATTCAGAATTTCCTCCATCGCATCGGTCAACTTCGACACCATCCTCCAGCGCTGCGTGGGTATCCTAATAAGAAATGGGAACACCTGCGCCAAAAGGTTAATGCCGACGTTCAATGCTGAAGGGGAGGATGAGCTAAAGCTGTCAAAGATCTGGGTGACGGGGGCATGTTTCCCGTCGAGGGCTCCAAAGTCGTGCGAGAAACCGGCGAGACCGATAGTATCGAGGCTGTCACAACACGTTTAACTATAGAGAAGATGGAAAGACGCAAAGCTTACGAGATATAATTCATCCTTGACAAACGTTCAGCAAAATGTCGGTTACAGTCAGCAAACGGGCCGCTCACCAGTTTTGTACTTCGATGACAGCGCTATCTCCACTGCTCGACTCGATGAGTGCATTCCAGGCACCTTTGGCCTAATGTGATGTGGCGGTTCATAAGATTGATGCCAATACAACGGAAGAGAGTGGGGCAGTACATACCTTGTGCACCGAGTCATAGTATATCGGCGTCAACTTTCGAATCGCTGGAACACCGAAGGCGGGAGTCAACGACTTGCGTTGCCTAGCAAAACAATTCAGGTCCCTCTTCGTCACAGCGGATTAAGCTCGTACCTTTTGTGACTTTCACCGTCAGCCCAAAAGAGGCCGCGGCCGAACTGTTATGATGGCATCAAACATCAGAACTTGAACGCGGGAGAAAATGGTTTTCAAGCTTCGACCTACACCGTGTTCAAGAATCACCTTCGCCACGGGGGTCCGAACATATGTCCAAGTATCCTTGGTGTGAAAGTGGGCGATAGCTTTTGGATCGCACAGGGCGATACTACGGCTCCCCATGGTGGAAGGCACTTCATACACTGCTCCGTACTCCCGAGCCCACGATTCATATACAGAGGTTGGGTCGGCAACGCCAAGAGTCATCTTTCCGACGCCGTATACGAAGCTGGAACTCTCAGGGCCCTTGAGTCTGGTAGTGCGAAGCCGCTGGCGCGACATGCGGATCAACTTGACGAATGCCCAGAGGGCAGTGCAAGCAACGACAGCGTTGAATGGAGAAAGAGAAGGGACACGCTGTAGAATCTTGTTGAATGATTCGGGAATATTCGCAGGGAATACCTCCATGGTTGAGAAATAATGGCTACAGGTAGGAGGATCAGTTGCTGCGTGAGGCTTGAACGAAGACTAGGAAGGAATGTTTTATATACTGTACACTGCGTCGGAACGTCGGTGATCTTTTGTTCGACCGTTCGCTTTCGAGGTTGAACTTGGCCAATGATTTTCGTAGTCAACGACATCGTGCCGCGTCCGAGGAACAGCACTGCACAGAGAGCCATTCAAAGTCCACGAAACAGCCACTTAACTAGCGGACCCGGCTGGCCGCTGGATAGATACTATGGATTTGAATTTGGACGAAAAAGGAAAACGCCTCAAGGCAAGGGCCAACCAGTTGTGGGAAAAAACATGACCTGTGACTTCCTGCGTCTACGGACGGGCCCTGAGGCCTGAGTCAAGGCCTCAAGGCCTTAAGGTCCGTCTCGACGAGCGCGTTACACGCGACTTCGACATCAACGGATCCGGAAACATGCTCAACGGACAATCTGTGCGATGCGTGTAAGAAGACGGTCAGGAATCAGGATGATGACGAAGAGTTCTGGGTCAGTCGAGTTCTTTTCTTTTCTTTTTCTATGTGTATACGCAACTTGACATGTCTGTGCTCACGTACTAACGGCAGTCCTGTGACTGTCTAACCTAGTCTGTGGGGTGTACCGCAACGAAACAGAGGAAGTGTTGGATGACACGATAAGTCGAGCGCAGTGCTCACGGAGAGCATGGTAGGTGATGACACGACGAGGCGTGGAGGGGGTGTGCATGCATGCTTGTCGCAGCGAGGGCAACGGTGAGGATGGGTGTCTAACCAGGCCCGACGCCCGTTCGTGCTCGCGTTCGAGGACGCCGCGCGAACGTTCACAGAGACCGTACTGCGGGATGTCGAACGAGATTTCCACAATCCTAAATCGCCTCCACCCCCACACTGCTGGGACTCCGGGATCGCAGTGATCCGGGCGACGGCGTACGCGCAGATCTCGCTCAGGGCGCCATCGAACTCGGTCTCTGGCGTGTCCCACCCACGTTTTTATTGTTCGCTTGATCTCTACCCAAACCATCATCCCATCCTTTCCCGTATACTGATCGTTTAAATCGGCAGTGAAAACAAGCATCGACCGGAAACAAAAGGTCGAATGAGTCACCACCTGATGAAGTCTGTGGGTCGTTTTCCGAGTTCGCAAAGGTATTGCTCGAGCAGCAGCACATAGGCTTCACGACTTTTTTTCATGCTATGCATGGTGGCTACATGTTAGGTGTGATCGCGAGGGGATTGTCGTGCAAGACACCTCAATCGTTAGTAGAGCCCGACGCTAGAATTGTATGGCGGATACCTCTTGCGGATCTCGATTCAGGCGACATAGGGTCGGACGCGTAATAGCAGATGCAGTTCTTTACTTGCAAGTACTATCGGTCGAGGACAACTTGAATGAGAAACTGAATAAATCAAACTCAAGCGGAGATGGAGAGTCACACGCACGGGCCTCCCCGGAGTCAGATACTTCTTTTTTGGCTCAACATTATTTTCGCTTCTTGGCATTTTCTTTGTGCAAAAACAAGTCTATCCGCTGTGCTTGCCGCAGCCCCGCAGACCGGTTGACTGCTGCTGACTCTTTCGGTTACTTTCGAGCTAGTGAGGTTCAAGATGGTGGCAGGTACTCTACCGAGACCGAGGGGTGACTACGCGTCATCGCCTTCAACGAATCGTACTGAGTCATTCCTCGAAGGGGGACTGGCAGTGTTATTATGCAAAACGACATTACAAATATTATATATCTGCACAAAGCGAGAACAGTAATAGGATATCACCAATGGTCTGAGATTTGGACGTGTCACACCGTTCATAACAAAAAACGAAAACAATAGCGACATAACATATGCATATGCAGAGATTTCAGAAGAAGAAAAAAACGACGAACAGCCTTGGACCTTCATCCAACGTACGGCCTCACGCGAAGGGGCACCCGGGATGCTTCCTCACCAGCGACGCGAGGCCTCGGGAAGAACCCTCCGCCCATCTCGATCTTCGTGCCCGGCCCATCGGGCAGCTCGATCACAAAGTTTTTGATGAGTACGGATAGCACGGCCTGCATGAGGATCAGAGCCTTAACTCAACGACGGAAAAAAACGGTGGCTTACCTTGAACTCGATGACTGCAAACGTTTTCCCAATGCACGCTCTCGGACCGTCCGCAAACGTGAGGAGATGACGGTGTCCGAGGACCTCTCTGGCTTTGCTCGGGATCCCGTTGTGACCGTGCTCGTCCTCGAGCCATCGGTCGGGTTTGAACGCCTTGGCGTCCTCA
>JBBPOS010000311.1:0-35020 GCA_038091575.1 Leccinum subgranulosum
CGTCGGTATCAGAGCGTCGTGTGAGTGGTATGGCCATACCATCACTTTTCCCCCTAGGATTAGGTGTTTGGGTGGCCAGAACGAAAATAGCCACTGCGATCGCAACGATTGTGATCGCCTTGAAGAACATTGGGTAGCAAATGTGGAGGAGCACAGATACTACCATCGAGTACGTGCGCCTGACTTAAATACATGTCAGGATGAAATCACGTCTAGGAACTAACCGGATAAAAATAAAACTGATGAAGTAGATTCGGATCATCGAAACAGGTATGGGTGAAGAGTTTAGCGAAAGAGTCTGGACTCACAAGACGGATTCGACCGAAAGCCTCTTGGTGGTGCATGTCACCGAGATTTCCTGCAGTGCAAGGTGGTGTCGAGTTCGAGAGCGGCGGCAGCGGGTGTTGCACCTTGGTGTGCGCAAGTTGCATTTGAAGTGGTGGTAGTAATAAGGTATCTAGTAGTGTCGTGTCTCGTCGACGACAAAATGAAACAAAAAATATATATTAATCGTAGGTAGACCGAATTATAGAGGAGTTAAATGTGGTTTGGGTGACACATTCCATTGCAACCTTGATAGTTCTTAATCCACACGAACAGCTTCACATCTTCGTCGCGCATTCTGCTGGGTTGCTTTGTTCGCATGCATTAACAAATGTATGTTGTGCCTATGCAACCCAGAAGCATACGCGATGAAAATGTGTGAAGTTGTTCGTGCGGATTACAGACCATCTCTCGGAGTCGTAAACACATAAACTGCCTTGACCACAGAACAGAATAATTGCCATACCTCTCGGTGCAAGTATACCCAAGGGGCCAGACTTGCTGGAGTGATCTACATGCATCGCATCACCGACAACAAAGATGGGGTCCATCGAGAAAAAACTTTCACATCTTTCGCAATCTTTGTAGAAGTACTAATATCCGGAACGTCTTCATGCGGTCTAAAATAGACCCCAAAGAGTGTGAGGCTAGAGAACGGGAGCTGGCGAGCAAAGAAAAGTTCTTCAAGCCCGCGGTCGACAGGGGGGCTCGGATGCTTCGCCACGACGGCTCGCAGGCATCGGCACACGCGATCCCTGGTCAATGGTCAGGAGCCCTCGACACTTCTCGTACAAGACGAGATGGTGAATCAGGAAAAGGAACTCGCTCATACTACAGCTGGTGCAGATCTCATGCGCGAATTGAGGGGAAAGGGGAAACGACACATAGAGGCACCGAGGAATTGTGCGTTGGAATAGAGGCTGCAAGACTCGCAGACGACAAGGAGACGAAGGAGATATTGCAGGATGACGCGAGGAAAGCGCGAGAGCAGGTAGAGCAAAACCGAGGAGACCTCGAGCGAATGGTCGCGAATTCTGCGACCGAAAATTTGAATTTGCGACTGGAGAACGAGATTCGGAGCTATAAGAAGGATGCAGGCAAATGGTGAGCATAAAGCACAGATGTTCGAGGAGGAACGTAGGGCTCGTGAGCTCGCGGAAGAAGGGAGAAGACGGGCTGAAGCAGAGTTAGCTGCTGATCGCGAAAAGAAGAAGCAAGAAGAGCGGGAGAGGGGGGAAAGGCAGGAACGCGATATATCTGAGAAGCAGAAAACTGGTTCTACATGTTTCATACAGTGAAGCGCATGGCCATCCTCTCCACATGCCACGTACGTCTCGGCCTCACCAACTCAGTAAGTTCAAGGCCTCCTTCCCCATCATGAGACACATTGGAGCTTGGCGCCCATCAAAGCTGAGCGCTGAGCAGTAAGCATGGGCATCATCATCGTCGGGCTGTTAATAGTTATCGTCATCTGCAGTGATTGTCACAGAAACAAGAGTGGTTGACAAAATATAGCCTGACCGTCGGAAGATCTGGAAGACGACATATCATTCTTTGGAGCTTGTCCCGCTGGGTTTCCTTAACGATCGTTCCCGGTCCCGCAAGTCTCTCCTCCGAGCGCGACATGGTCTATACTCTCGTGGGGTCGCATCCGAGAGGCTGCACAGGCACCCATGGGGCATCTCGGTGGCACGATAAAAACAATCCGACTGGAGGCAGAATAGAATTCGAAGGACGCCCGTTCGGAAAAGGACCCTAAAACCTGCGTCGAGATAAATTCTTTGAAATTAGGATAAGTGTGGGAACATTACGTAATATGTCGTTACGTAATAGGCTTTCTGTGTTGCTCCTATGTTTCGCGTCTTGCATTGTTTGCCAGTGACCATGTCGCTCTTCGAGTGCTCCAGTGAGTTTACAGTGCTTTCCCCCCGCATTGACTCGACGTTTCACTGTTTTGTTCAGCCCCGGAACGACGTAGGGTCGATCAAACCCAGTTGCCCACCATACCCAACGAGATATATCTTCTCATAATCGAACAAATTCCGCCCAATTGGATGGTGGCCCCGCAGAGACTCAAGACTTTATCCAAACTTTCACGCACTTGCAGATTCTTCGCCAACGTCTGCCTTCCGCTCATATTTGAGTTTGTTGCGTTCTCTGGCGATATTTACTACCCTCCCCCATACGTGGCTTCGCTCGGATCCACCCTGTGCACACAGATCGCAGCAAAGCAGCCTCTTGCGCTTGCGCTTGCCAAGTCAGTAAAGAAATGTCTTGTCTGCGATGCTTGTTCAAGTGGGGATGAGCGGTCTGTGAAGAGATATGTCGCTGTGTCGAGCATGAAGAACGTCCGCACGCTTCATTTTGGAAAGTGCGAGGTAAACGGAGAGTGGTGGAGTATGCTCGCAGCGTTTCCAGAGCTCGAGGATCTGGCGTTCGATGCATGCAATTTTCCTCAACACCCTACCGAACTCGATGTCAATATCAAACTGCAAGTGTCTCGACTTCGGGTGGTTAATTGTGACACCGGGTATCGACAGGCCTTTGCAGCCATCGAGAAGGGGAGCTTGCGTGCGCTTGCCTTGGATTTCTGGGCCATCCAAGAAGAGCATTGGGTGCGCCAGTCTGCCATCACGGAGTTGCAACTCCATGCTGTTGACCCACAGTATTATTCCTCTACTCGGAGCCCATACTACACGCCACCGCTGAATGTCGCCCTCACGAAAGCGCCACGGTCCGTTGAGGTGCTGCAATTCACGATGGATCCGAGATCTTTCGACATGGTGGCACATGTTGCGGAAAGCATGATGAAGGATCCTGCATGGATGGACCTTCCTTCGCTTTGCTCGCTCACGCTGGAAATAGTGACTTATATATCGGATCAGGCAAGTCGATCTGTGCCCAATATCTCACATGGTTGCTTGATCATTTATCGGTTTCCTTTTTGTAGGACGAGTACCATCTCTATATCATCTTGGGTATGCATCTCCTCATGCTCCTATATCTGCGCTGAATGGAACTTCAGATAATATATCTGGACTGCAACGTATCCTTCATGAGAAGCTTGGACCCATCCCTACACTCAGTTGTTTAAATCACATACAGTATTTCGGGACTGATTTCTGCTTTGAAGACGGGAAGTGGGTTGAGGTGTGCTGAAGCATGCTAATAGTAGTTCGTGCGCATTCGCACCTTGTTAAATCCCTCAGAAACCACGTTGCCATTTGATGTGATATTGTGAAACTTCATGGGACGAGTGAAACTTTAGCTATGAATTTTTTCGAATTGCCGATTGAACTTTTTCGACCTATTAAAAACTGACGTCAAAAAGCGACACAGCCACCTTGCTCAGAACGTTCACCCAATATGATCGCGAGCAGAATCATAGCAGCCCCCGCCCTCGCGCTCGCCCGCACTCCCAAAATCTCGCTCGCTTGCGTCTCCGTCCGACATGCGTCCACAAAATCATCCAACGACGACCACACGCTCACAAAGTCGGCCGACATGCTCAACGCCCTCCTCGGCTCGACCCTCGGACTCGCTCCCAAGCCCAGTTCCCCCCCATCGTCTCTGCGTACCACCCAGCTAGCCCAGCCCGTCGTCGTAGTCAACGAGAGCACTACTACAGCCGAGATGTTCATCCCTCCCGCGCACGACCCTCTCCTAGACTACATCGCCGCCGTCATCCAACGAGACGGCCTTCGCGCACGCGCCGCACGCACTGTCTCGCGCATGCTTCTCCACATTCACACCTTCACGCGCGCGCCACCCATGCCTATCGTCCGAGAGGCCATCATGACCGCCGCGCCTGCCGTCCGTGTCATTTCGTTCAAATACGGGACGAAGGTGATGATAACGCCGCAACCGTTGACGGAGAAACAGCGGGTGCGCGCGGGACTTAAGCAGATCATTTCTGCGAGCGAGTCGAAGGCTGGAAAGAGCCTCGAGATACGGCTGGCTAGAGAAATGATTGGTGTAGTACGAGGCGAGAGTAGGGCACTGGAGGAAAAACAACGTCTGCATAAATTGGCGATGGTAAACAGGTCAGTGCGGTTCTCTCTCTCGCTGTCGCACTCTTCCCAACTCAGCACTCTCTTTCAGGGGAAATATACGCAGATGATCCGTCCCGCATAATCTTCAGTACCATGTGCACTCGCACTATATCCGCTCATGAATACATTTAGGTGTGAATGACACGCATGGGACATGTGAAAATTAACTGGAAAAACGATGGACAATCATTGATAAGGGATGACAAGAATTACGCCGTTGGCAGCTATCATAAGTATTATCGTCCTTTCGTGTCTCCCCAAAAAGTACTTAATAGACCCCGGGTATCATTCGCCACCTCACCTTCTCGCTCCACCTGTCCCACTCTTCCTTGAACGTCTCCCGCAAGAACTTGTCCTCCCGCAGGCATCGTTCGACGACCAGGATCACGGAAATTCCTACGACCATCCCCCATCCACTTCCCCACCAGTACGAGATAGGCCGGCATTCGTATCCCCATGACCCCTTGCTCATGTTGACAAGCGTCATGCCAACAAGAGAAAGGAGTCCTCCGGTGTACGAGGGATGTCGTACGAAGGCATATGGACCCGTCTTGATTAACCTGTGACCCGGGAGAAGCGCCAGCTCAAACGTAAAAAACCTGCCAAGCGAACGATAACACCAAAGGCGGATACCCGTGCCACTCAGAGCCACTAGAAACGAAAAAAAGCCGAAGAGGCTGAAAGAAATCCGCTCTGCGCAGGTATCGAAAACGATGTCGTGCGCAGTGCGTGACCCGACCAGTCGTAATATCATGACCGCTAGTTCGATCGTCCCGGGTGCAAATGCAAAACACTGGGAAGACTCAGTCTTGCGGAATAAACACTTGGATTTGGAATCCTTACGGTCATAAGAGGACGAAGGAGGCTCTGCGAGGTGAATTCGAGGTGAGAGACCCGCTTGCGATTGGTTTCGTCCGGGGGTGGATTCGGTTTCTTCATGGACAGGTGAAGTGCGATGGTGGTGCCGAGGACCAGCAACAGTCTCGCAAATAGACTGATCATGCTCGGGTTGATCAACGTTGGGGGGCGGCCCCGTCTTGAAGGAATGAAAGAGTGAAACGAGTGCGCGGTTTCCCCGTCGAGTGACAGACGGAAGCTTATCAGAAGACGAGGGGAACGAAAAAGCGAAACGAGACTGCGCTGTTCTCTCCGTGTGCAATAGATGCGAAGCTTATAAGTGCCTCAAGTCCGCGTTACTTAACATGCTTTTGCAAGACTACTGTAACAAGTATAGACTCATTAAAGGTACTACTAGTAGTACTTACTAGCGAGACGCAGGGTCGGTACGCCGCGCTATTATGTCAAACTCCAACTGGCTATTGCAGAACTCACTCTAGCGTTCTCTACGATAGTCGGCTCTGAATCGCCGATCTACAGCGTCAGACAGACCAGTTTCGATCCTTTATATGTCACTGTCAGAAATCGTCTGTTGGCAAGCCCCGGGTCTGCCAGGTTATAACATACAAACGGATGGGGCAAAAACAAGTCGTGATTTGTTCAATCTGACGTCAACAAATCGAAACTAGTACTGCAAAAGGAAACTTTAACCCGAATCTATCTGATCCGGGCCCGGCAAGAGTCCGGTGGTACGCACTCAGGCTGGGACCCTTGTAGATAATCAAATTCGAGCCCGGCATGCTCAGTAATGGACCCACTGACCGGGACCCACAAACTGTCAAAAACTGCACAGCAGCATGGGTAATGTGTGAAGGATACAACAGGTACTGGGAATCCGATTGAATTGTTCTACTCCATCTCAACACCGTCTTCTTCCTCTGCGAGCAACCTTTCCACCTCCAAAGCAGCCATACAGCCACTCCCTGCGCTGGTGATTGCCTGTCTGTACCGCTTGTCCTGTACATCACCTGCCGCAAATACACCCCTGACACTGGTTTGTGCCGTGCCGGGTACGGTGACGATGTAGCCGTCCTCATCTGTCTGCAATTGACTGCGGACTAGTGCGGTAGCCGGTTCATGACCAACAGCATAAAAGAGACCATTGACAGGAAGGTCCTTATCTTCGCCTGTGAGCACGTTCTTGATGCGAAGATTGTTCAAAAGGTTGCCGTCGCCTTGACACTCGGTAGCGACTGTGTTCCAAAGTATAGTCTAAGAGGAAGGTGCGTCAGCCGATGCCACGCTTGATAACACGGTGAATCAAAGTTGATGACACGTACGATCTTGGGGTTGTTCATCAAACGTTTGGCCATAATCTTGGAGGCACGGAGTTCCTCTCTGCGCACTAGTACATACACTTGTGAACCGTACTTGGTGAGATCTAAGAAGGAACATGTGAATTGGACGGCAAAGCTTGGAGATTCAGCTTACAAGTCGCTTCCTCTGCCGCGGAGTCTCCGCCTCCAATGACCGCAAGGGGTTTATTCCTGTGGAAAGCCACCATGTGAGCATCAGATCATGTACGATCTCGTCGAGCGCAATAAAGTTTTACCTGAATATTGGAACTGCGCCGTCGCAGACGGCACAGGCACTAATTCCACTTTGCCAGTAGGCTTCTTCACCCTTGAGTCCAAGACGCTTTGCGCTGGCACCAGTGGCGATGATAATGGTATCTGTCGTTTCAGGTTCTTCGTCTTCTCGACCTTCGCGCCAATACCGGAAGGGTCGGATAGACAAGTCGATCTTGCACACGGTTTCCGTGATGACATGTGTTCCAAACCGTATTGACTGTTCACGGAACTTGTCCATCAAGTCAGGACCCATGATCCCTGAAGGGAAGCCAGGATAGTTTTCGACTAGAGCAGGGAAGAGTAAGTAGGGTTGCGATTGGACGAAGAACAAACGCACTCTCAGTCGTCGTGGTGAGCTGGCCGCCAGCTGCGAAACCGTTTGCCATGAAACCCTCGAAGAGGACGGGACTGAGGTTGGCGCGAGCAAGGTAGACAGCGGCAGTGTGACCAGCAGGACCAGAACCGATGATGACCTGAACACGATCGCATGTGTAAGCGGACGAATGATCCCAGCACGGGCTATATATATACGTACGACTTTGGAATGCATTTTCGCGCTTTTGGGCGCTGCTCCATTGGTGAGAGGTGCCATGAGAGTCAAGTTTCGAGATCGAGATGGGTCTTGCTTTAGAGTGAGTACAGAAGCAGAAGCAACTGGAAGAAGAGAGACCCTAAGGGCTTTTGTGAGTACTCGAGTGCGAGAAAACAGGACGACGAGAAGTAAGAGATCAATCGACCGATACGGTACTTAAAGAACAGCCAAGTTGAATCTTGATTAATCATTGGATCACGTGCTAGCTCGTTTAGATAGGTACGGTCCGAGTCGCATTGATTTCCTCGGTCATTCGGGCTGTCCACTACTTGCCGCACCCCAGCCCTCGGAGCTGGTGCGCTGACCGATGAACCGATGGGATTTTCGTGCAATGATTCTCACACAATGATGAACCTCAACGTAAGTGATTCAAATTTCAGAGAAATCCACAATCCAAGTTGCGATTCGCCTAGTAATCCGGTGTACGATGGAACGAAAAGAGGTGGCATAACAGATTGATGGTATCATAGCTCGTTTCGTCGCCCATAGTACCATCGGGTGTTTCAGCCCGAGCCAAACCCTAACCTTAGAGTATTTTCCCACCTGGTCGTCGTCGTCTTCACACCGCAACCAACCAAACCAAAAGGCCTCCTTCTCGCTTCCCACTGTCATGGAGTACGACAGAAAATCTGCTGTCTCTTCTTTCTATGGCGCGCATAGATCAATAGATGCCCTCAACGACCAACCGGCGCCTCCAAACACGGGCGGCAACCTTCCTCGGGGAGCAGCTCGGCCGCGCGCCGAGTCTCAGTCCTCCTTCTACGCTGATCGTCAATCTCGGGCCTCGCATGACGTGCTCAACGTTCAGTCTGCGGGGTACAATGTTTCTTCCTTTTTCGCTGCGGGCAGACAAGAACCGCTGAAAGGCGGTCGTGACGAAGAGGAAGAAGCGGGTCATCCGGATAACTGGGACGTCTTTGCGGATTTCAACAACACAGGTCCAAGGTATAGCACCACGTTTAATATCGGTCAACACAAAGAACCAGCGTGAGTCGTCAGGTAGTTCCTCTGTTCGTTCAAGCGACTCACGGTGCTTGGGAAAACAGGTATCACCAGCTACCACCCACAACGCCTGCCGTTTCTAGCAAAGCAGATGGTCATGAAGGCGATAATTCAACAGCGCCGCTCGAGCTCGTCACCGTTCCTGCTCTCGGAGCCGAGTGGGATCGCAAGGAAATGAAACAGATGACCAAGTCAGGCAGAAGAGAAATCAAGAGCGATGAGCGTCGCGCAAAGTGGAGAGCTTGGAACCGAGGCGAGATAGGTCTTTGCGGTACCAAATGGTTCACGAGGAAGTTCCTCGTGTGGTTCATTTTTGCCTGGTGTGGTGTGTTAGTGACAATTTCTCCTCTCTCCGTTTATCGTTGGTTTGGTGCTCATGAATCGGCAGCGTCGCCATCATACTTGCCATCACCATCCCTCGCGTACCAGCAGTCTCGTTCTACGGCTCTGCTCCATTGACTGCAGCCACGGGCAAATTCAATGCATCAATACCCATTGAATTCTCGCGCTCTCCGGCCAACTTTTCCTTCCCCGCCACTGCTCAAATTCAACTCGACACGACCAGCAACATCATTCCTATCACTTTCAACCATATCGGTGCTCAAGTGTGGTATCCCTCTAGTGGCTTCCAGATCGGATCGGGTTACTTTGGAAGGGTGACCCTACCTGCGCATACATTCCCGATCATCGAGGTCCCGCTCAACTTTTCGTATATCGCTCCGAATGATACGGATCCTACCTGGGTGGCGTGGTATGATGCCTGTAAAAATTCGGGAACGTACACGAATGGAGTTAGACCTGGTACGTTTCGCGCCCCTTTCCTACCCGCGAAAACTAATGTACATTGCCATGGTTCAGGTGTGAACTTTGAGATCATTTTGACAATGGACATTCAAGGTCTGCCGACGACGAGTACGCAGTCTGCGCAAATAAACGCTGCTGCGTGCCCTTTCGAACTGTCTATAACTGCTGGTTAAAATGCGTTTCCTCGGTTGGTTACAAGCATATTTTAATTCACTCCTTGGATATTTTTCTCTGAATCTTTATTGTGTTGACCCCGGATCTGGGTTTTGTGGACATATCCTTCTCTCGTTGCCAATTCCTCTACCTTCATCGGCACTACCAGCTACACTTGTGTAGCACGTTTCTCTCCATGGACTTGCTGCATCTGGGCATACCTTGTTTCGTTACCTGATACCTTGGCCTTTGGCCTCGGTTTTCCTTTGTTCACAATTACCTCGGCATGCTTCACTCTCCCTTACGGGCACACTCCTTGACACCTATGACATGACTGATATCTTATCTCGATACAATTTTCGATTCTCAGAGTCATTGTCCTGTATAAAATGAACTGGTGCAGACATGCAACATTTTGCTTGTAATAATGTTGACAGGTAAAAGGACTCGCGGTCACTGCCAGGGCCCGTTCTGCCTGTAAGTAAAAACATGCGAGTCGGAGTTGTTGGACACTGATATACAGTAGCGAGTATCGAAAGCAAGAAAGCAAAAGCAACGAAGGATACAATACATCATATAAGACGTCTACCTAGCGTATGATAGCAAGATCTAAACACAATGTTTGTCTATCTTTAACGAAAGCATCCCGAACGGCTGAGGATCGTGCTGGATATATCCACGGGTATCAACGACAGGGGTATCGTGTTCATGAATGAGGGGATAGATAACGGAAGATAAATCGTGAAGGCATTCTAAGGCGTTTAACAGGAGTCGTCATGGGTTACGGAGAGCCAAGCTCTCAAGCTGCGACCACAGCCAATGGAGGGGCACGTAGGTGCTGCGGATTCCGAGCCTGCATAGCCTCGGAATACGGGGGAGGACTTAGTCCTTCGTAGGGTGGGAGGTAGCGAGTGTCGTGATCGTAAGGCTGCGGCCAGTGAATCATCGTAGACCTGACGATCGTTGACTCCACATGGTGAATTGGAGGTCGTCGACCTGTAGTTCAAGCGTCACCAAAGGCAGACACATATATAGAACGCACGTCGTCATACGGTTATAGTAGTTATGTGGCCATGGACGGGATGACGGTGGCAAGACCGGAGGGGCGCGGGACTGACGATTGAAGTAGGGGAGTCGGGATATATAGGAGCCGGCTAATACGAGAACAGTGAAGCCCACTCAGGTGGAGGAGTGATGGCATCAGCCGACTAATATACACGAGAGATATGGTAAGACCCACCCAACCCAATTACGATTGCGAAGATCGTAGGGAGCTGGATGGCTCCACTAGAAGGACCACGAGCTGGCGGGGTTGCTTGCGATGCAAAGACGGACAGCCTCATCAGTAGGAGAGAGTGTAGTGAGAGCGGAAAGACGGCTGAGGGCGAAAAAGACTCGTACTCTTATAAGACATACCTGGGTACCCCACCCGGCGGGGTCTTGCTGCCTTCAAGCTCTAATTGCTTATATCATCGATCACTCATTGGCTGCGGAGTGACCCGTCTTCCGTGTTCGCGGACGTAGAATCGCGGAAACTGGTGTAGTTAATATTCCTTGTCCGCAGTCGTGAAATCTATTTGGCAGGATTCACCTGGTCAGAAAGCTCTAGATAGGTTGCCTTGCTAAGCATGTCAAAGTCGTTGGGTGAACACGAACTTGAAGAGCTAACTCTGGAGGGCCAGCGTTCTGCATCAATCGTGTATTGTACTACTACTAATCGCTACAACGCTATTGGGCCGCACCCATTGCGAGCGCCGTATGTGAAATCTTGCCGCCGTGGCTTTGTTGTAGTAACCTCTGATCATATATCATCGAGCAACTCGTTGGTTGGCTGCGGATCCGGAGTGACCCGTCCCTTCGCGGGCGCTAGTAGATTGCGAAAACTGGGGCAGTTATTCCTTTCCGCAGTCATGAAATCTATCTCTATTTGGCAGGTACCGTGCTTAGCAAGGCGAATCTAGAACAATATGTGGGCGAACCACTAAGAGCTATAATTCATAATCGGGAGGTTCAAAGTCCGGATGGGCCAGTTCTGCATCGATCGTGTATTTGTAATCGCTGCCGCACCTACTTCGAGAGAAAATTCGCCCGGCCAAAGGATCGATCACTGGCATGCGGGGAGGGGGAAACTCAGGCTACTGATTAGCGCTCCTGCTTGCAATGGCCACCGGCGCATCTGTGTGCTGGAATGCACGTCTGCTACGAGCCTGGCCTTGGTTCCCTCGTCAATATGCGAAACTATCTCCAAGAGTGAAGTTGTGTACGCACAGACCCGACCACCCCTCGATCGCGGCCAAAACCTGGCCGCCAAGAAAGCGAACATCACTGGAACGGCCGATAAAACAAGCCATTTTGGACGAGCTCAAGCCACTCACTGATCGCGATGCAGGTGGCGAGTAGGTAGACGGGATTTCCCCCAAGAAATGTTCGGATGAATTGAGCGAATGAAATCATCAAGTGAAGAATAAGCAATAGCAAAAAATGACGGGACACTTGGGAGGTTGAGTTGCACGGATGCAACCACGCTATATATGTAAATAGTACAGAATCATGTATTGAATGGGGCACTCAGCAGTAAACGTTATCAATGAGCTAGGAACTGACTGCCATCAGGATCACTATCATGTGATGGGCAATGTCTTCCATTCCTCGATAACATCTTGTGGCTGTTCAATATATTGGAGCATGGCGGACTTGACGTGTGAGTATGTGTGCTCCTGTTTGCTGAATTCTGTAACACTTGAAATGATGATGATGGAAAAACAGTACATAATACAGCATGACGTTGGATTGCGATGACATCGTCTGAGGCACTGCTGGGATGGCACTACCACTCACTGTCCGTGGGCCCGCTAGTATACGGCATTGATGCGGGTGGCGTGTAATCTTCACAGGAACGGCTTCAATGTTGGGTAGCTAGCAACCCTGCAGGTATGTCGTACACAACTGGTGGAAGATGGTGTAAATTAACCGAATGGACTGGGATATTCATCAGCTAGATTCCTGATGAGGCGGCGCAACAGAAGTTAACAAGAGTCAGCAACGCAGAGAAAGATTTTCTTGAAAAAGAGATAAAAAGAGATAAATGCTCTGGATCTTCGGATGCATATATATATGATTTGTTTATTTACCAAAGGCCGCAGTCTATAATCGTCAATGATCAACCAGAATTATATCGATCGTTAAATCCATGATTCATAATTACAGTTTTTCGGCGATTTCACGTATGCAATCAAACTTTGAGGGATAGCATTATCTCCCTGGCCGCCGCATTCGCAGGCGTCGTCAAGCTGGATTCGACCCAATGCCTGCCCCTGGCGGTGCCGCGTTCGTGGAATAAGCCTCGCCGAATGTGAGGTGGATCCAGTTGATTTGAACCGGTTTTGTCAATGGGCGGAGGTGAAGGAAGTGACCAGTAGCACTGTGCGTAGTAATGGACCAGCGGAATCAGCAAAGGGAGAACCCAAAAAAAAGTTACAGATGAAGGTATTAGTGAATAACGGCGAAAGACCTGGCTCGTGCCGTTAGCCAGTATCTGTTGGTTATACCCAGGTTGTTGATACGAGCTGTATAAGTGTTGCATTTTTAGCGTCCAGCGTGATGCAGCCTGACAGTGACCGTCAAGCACGACCTGTTCAACGGGCCCGATTCATTTTACCCTGTAAGATGCGTGACCGTCGCCCACGATCGGGGTTGGTAAGGAACAGTGGTCATCAGATCCGGGCAGCACAAGAAATGCTTGTATGCAAAGCAAGGTTGGAAATTAACAGAGTGATAGAACGGTCACAGTCCGAAGCAAGTACCGCGGAGAATCGGGAAAAAAAAGGATGGACAGCCTGTAAAATTGCCTTAGCCTCTGAGTGCTGTGATCGAAGGAAACAAGGCTCGGCTGAAGTGAGACAACGAATAGTGTCTTGACTCTTGACAGTATGAGGGAAAAATAATGACAAGTCCCCTCCACGCATCACCAGATGACGAAGATCAGAGTTGCTAGTGGGATACTTACAGTATTGATGGAAGAAGTAAGTCGGTGCGCTTGTTTGTTTGTTTGTACACCAACAAACGTTGTCCGAGTCATTACTTCAAAACACGCTACAGGGTTAACCCTAGTACACAACAATGTCTCTGCCCATACCATCCCCAAGAACTGGGTGCGTACCGTGGGCTATATCAAAGCAAATCTGACCCCTATAAAATAGAAGGACCATCGACCGCTTCCGCTTTGTCTCGCAGTGCCTCAAACCCATTCGACACAAGAGGTCTAGGCCCGCTGTCGCGCCCATGCATCGCTGCTTGCTCATCTCCGAAATATTCTGTCTTGTCCTCGGCTTCATACAGCAGTATGATGATTCGCCCGAGGAGCGCGAATACGGAGGGGACAATATGCTCGCCAAGCGAACACTTGCATCCCTCGCCCAAACGTGCCGCATGTTCAGCGCACCTGCATTAGATTTACTCTGGATGCGTTTGGACAGTCTAGATCCCCTCATAAAAGTCCTCCCACGTCGATTGTGGGCCAAAAAACATTCTCGCTTTGTCGTACGTTTCCGATCTCCTTGCCCACTTTATCTCTCTCGATCTTGTCGTCTGTCACAGGTCCGGTTCTTCCTGGGCGATAAGCATTGGCTGACGTTCCGCAAATATGCCGTGCGAGTCCAGTTTCTCTGCGGTCCTTGCCGTGACATTTCGCCATCGATTCAACGCAATGTCATTACTGCGCTCGCACGATTCCCAAGGGCTTCTCTCCCTCTTCTTCCCAACCTCACAGAACTTGTATGGAGCGAATCGGACGCGATGAGCGTCATCGATCCAACAGTGACTCTGATCAGGTTTTTCGCAGGGCCACAAGTGACATCTATCTCCCTCTTTTTGGTGTCCTGGCCGATCTATGTTTCTGCGCGGACTGTGCTTGCCGATCTACCCAGTTTATTCCCGAATGTCACCTCGTTCACTGCCATACCCCGCGCCTCTCTCAACGACCATTCCAGAGATATCGGTGACATTGTACGCAAATGGTCCAACTTGCGAGTTTTGCGTAGTTGCGCACTTTCCCAATCGATAATGGACGAGCTGGCGTCCCGGAAAACGTTAAATACGCTCAACATTGAACTTAATAGCTATGTCCCGGATGCCTACGTCGATAAACTCCCAACCACCATCCATACGTTTTCGCTGGAAGGAAGTAATGCCTTGCACTGTATACGGTTCCTGCAAACATTGCAAGGAAACCCAACAAATTTCCGTCTTCATGTTGGGCTTGACTTTACACTCCCATCGGACCTGGATACCCTCTTCCAAATGCTTCCTACGCGATTCGATACCACTAAGTTGCAAGACTTGACGATCTCGTCGAGGTCCTCGCACTGTCGGGTACTCGTGCTGCATTCATTCCCGCTCACGGAATCCCTTTTGTCGTCTCTGTGTGCTTTCTCTTCCCTTGTCACGCTGGACCTGGATTGTTTTTGTGCATCAGAGTTGGATGACGCTGCGTACGAGCGGATGGCAGAGACTTGGCCGGAGTTGAGAAGCCTGAAAGTTGGCGTAGCAGATGTGTCGAGAGCGAAGCCGATAGCGAGTGTGGGAGCGGTGATCGCAGTGTTGAGGTCGTGTCTTCAGTTGCATGCGCTGCACATCGTATTCGATGGGTCGATTCCGCCACCGCCGCCCATGATAGGGGTCGATGCGGAGGGAGTGGAAGAGGGAGAGGAGGAACGAGTGGCGATAAGCCGGGCTCCCACATGGGGCATCTCGAATCAACAGATCGCCCAGATCCACGTCGGGCATTCGCCGATCGGGGTGGACGTGGAGAGGATGAAGGACTTGGCGTCGTGTCTGAAATCGGTGATGCCGCGGTTGGAGAGAATTCAGTCGACAAAGGAACCGTTCGCCTCGTTGGACATGTTTGATTCTGGGGCAGAGAACGGATGGCGGACGCTAGGGCGTCTGCTATCAGAAAACAATACGAATGCGACGACGTCCGCAGTAGGCCAACTTGCTATGGTTTAAAAGCCCTTCCCATGAGATCAAAATACCATCCTGCACATGAAGGCCTCGCCTTCCTCCCGTAAGAACGCCGCAGAGGGAAATGAGGACGGTCCAGAGCAGTCGAGATCAAACAAGTTCCCCTGCGAGTTCACGCTGGCCAACAGTCTGTCAAGTCTTAGCCCAGAACTGCTGGAACACAAGCTCCATGCCAACCATTGCTGTAATTTAATCATCTGTTCTACATATCTGCATCTACGGTCATCCTAACTGTGCCGCTAGACGACGGATTCGGCAGAAGATGCCAAGTGGTCAGTGTTATCGGTGGCCAGTCAACTGCTGCATGTACCTTTGGCAAGCAGATGGCCGCCTTGACCTGCGCGGTGTTTCGGGTCAAACTCTGTTGGGAACCGAGATGAGTGATGTCTTTGACGTCGAAGAACGTCATACCGGCTGGATCGCGGGTGGCGACGCCGGCCCGCTTGTTCGCGCCAGGTTCTTTATCGGCACCCTTTGAGAGACGCTGCAGCTCTGAGTTTGTAAGCTGTTCATCTGGGGTCTTTTGGATGACTTCTGGGGGAAAGGAATCGACGGGCCTGTCTCCAACGAAGTTTTGCTTGACCATGGTAGGAAGGAGGAAGAAAATAAGGAGAGGAGGAGGAAGTCAGTATTTGTATTTTGTATCGATGACATCATTATTTTTCTAGAGCCTGTCGTGAGAACGATCCGACGGGCCGGTGGTTCCGATGGGTCGTGTTAAATACTGACCATGTCCAGTGTCGATGGCAGACCAGCCAAACCAGTTCGCACACCATCACCTCGACGTTGTTGTTTGTCTCGCGCGTCCACCATCTGCCACTCTCAACATGCCCAGCCCAGCCCGTGCGTACCAATATTTGACCCAGCGCCCCAACTCGTCCAGCATGCTAATTCAATGTCCAGGTCTGCCCACCTCACAAAGCCTTCCCAACCGATAATTCTTTCGTTTCCACACTGTCTCAGACCCAGCCGCCAGACCATGTCCCAAGTCACATCCATTCACCGTTGTCTCCTCGTCTCCGAGATTTTCTCGCTCATCCTCGACTTCGTACGCAGGTTCGACGAGTCATCAGAGAGCGAACTCAAATCAGACCGTAACTCGGGAAAACGCACCCTTTCTGCCCTGGCTCGAACATGCCGCACCTTCAGCTCACCTGCCCTCGATGCACTCTGGATGCGTCTAGACAACCTTGATCCGCTGATCAAGATCTTGCCACGCCGGATGTGGGCCAAAAAACATTACCACTTCGTCGTTCGTCTCTTCGATAGACTTTGTCTGCTCATCACACGATCATCCTCCACAGGTCCGCATGTTCATGGGCGACAAACAATGGACCACCTTTCGCAAATATGCCGAGCGCGTCAGATCGCTTCGCGGTCCCTGCTGGCGTGTTTCTGGGACAGCCCAACACAACGTCATCACCGCCCTCGCCCAATACTCCAAGGGGTCGCTTCCCTTACTTCCTAATCTCACGGAACTTATGTGGAGCGAACTCAAGATGTCCAACCTTATCCATCCCTGCGTGTCCCTTATAAAACACTTTGTAGGACCAGACGTGACCACCATCTCTCTCTTACTTGCCTGCCGGCCAGGCCAGGCCGCCTCCGAACTCGCCATCCTCGCCGATCTCCCAAACCTCTGCCCTAATGTTACCTCCTTCACCGCATTATTCCCCCGTTCTTCCTACGACGATTACTCCCGTGAAATCGGCGACGTCGTCCAACAGTGGTCCCGCCTCCGCGTATTGCGCAGCTGTGCCCTCCCACAGACCGCTATGGATACTATCATGTCCAGACGAACGCTCGATACCCTTAGCATCGAGCTCAACAACTCGAGTACCGCCAACTACGTTTGTCAACTCCCCACACATGTGCACACGTGGTCGCTTGGCGGAAACAGCGCTGCCCTCTGCTTGCGCTACCTCGACACCCTCCAAGGATCTCCGGCGAATTTCCACTTGCGTATCGGCGCGGACGATTCGACCACGGGTGACCTGGAGGCGTTGGTGGGGGTTTTGCCTACGCGCTTGGACAAGGCGTGTCTACGCACCCTCAGGATCGAGTTGACGTCGTCGTATTGGAGCACTCCCGCGAGCGACTCCTTTTTCCTCTCGCGCTCCCTCCTTGATTCGATCTCTTCCTTTTTCTTGCTGAGAGAGCTGGATGTGAGCACGTTTTGCTCGGCAGAGGTTGATGACAGGGACTATGAGACCTGGATAGCAAGCTTGAAGTGGCTGAAAAGTCTAAAGGTGGGGGTGGGGGACGTGACCAAGGCGAAACCGGTCGCAAGCGTCGGTGCGGTGTTGGCAGTATTGAGGGCGTGTCCCCAATTGGAGACGTTGTGGATGCTGTTTGATGCTTCCCTCAGCCCGCCGCCGGGGAGTGTCGGCCATGTCGACCTCGACCAGAAGGGTAAGCAACGAGGAAAAATAGAAATAAACCAAGGTGAGGTGAAAAGGAGATACGGAGCCGAAAATCGAAACGAGTGGGGTGTGACGAATTGGTACATCACCGACATCCGCGTCGGACACTCGCCCATTGGGGAGAACGAGAAGGGGTTAAAAATGTTAGCGAGATGCTTGAGAACGGTCATGCCGCGGTTGGAAAGGATTCGGGCGGAAAGGTATTCGTCGGAGACGGACGTGCGGTGGAATAAGGTGCAAGAAATGTTGTTGGAAAGGCAAGGTTAGGGTGGTGTCTACGTGGTGCTAGTTGTTAAAGAAAACTATTATCTATATAATTGGGACAATGTTTGAATGGGTTTGGTAAAAAAGTTCTCCGTATCGACTGCGTCGAACCAATCCACGCGGGTCCGCTTGGGCCAATAGTAAAACCTCCTTCAAAGCATGGAGGACGCACATAATCCTATCCTGTGTGCGCTCTATGTTGTGTAACTCAGCCCTGCATCCGTCCATCTGCAGAGCCTTCCCATGCATGGCTTGGGCGCCTGCAAGCAATTCTTGAGCATGATTAGTTGTACGAGCGAGGAGAACAAGTGGGGATGCAGCTGAGGAATATCCTATGTCCGCGATGATGAGGTCAAGAAATCCTGCTAATGAGTCATTGACCAGACTCATCAGTATGGACTCCAAGCGTTCGACAGGTTCGGAGCTGGGAGATGGCTGCATTCAACCTACATATACTACTTAGGCCACCATGTACTTACAATGATGGCAGTGGTTCTTCGTCTACACTGGCGGGCTGCGTGTCATGCGACGTGCAACGCAGTCGCTCGTGACTGTCAATGGGATCTGCCAGTGCACCAGCATGTCCAGGTTCCCTAATTTCCCTGCAGCTGTCAATGGCCTCCGTGTCTATGTTTGGGTGGAGGGCATACCGTTTCTTACGGTACTTTTCTTTGTTCTTCACGCTGATTTGACCGCGATTTCTGGAATAGTATACCTCTTAGTTAAGAATAGTAGTGCTAGCTAGAACGTATCGCTCACTTGGAATAATATGTCTTGCTGTAGACCCGCTTAGCATGTAACTTGTCCTCCTTAGTATGGAAAAGTTTGGGTCGACCCATCGTGAGCTGCGAGTCGGAAATGGATGATGTTGTGGCGCACTTGTGGCACTGTGGCAGTGGGCAGTGAAATTTCAGTTTTAACTTTAACTCTAGCTCTTCGTTCACACGCAGCTCAACTTGAACTCTTTGTAGAAGACGACTTTCAGCACAAAGTAATGGAACTCACAAATTACCCAGGACTTGAACAGTGGATCCTCGTCCTATGACATAGTGGATCCTCGGGTTTTTCCCACCAATTCGACGCGCGCACTCCTACATCCCAAGACCGCTCTTCAGAAGGTCACGGACTCGATGTTCTAGATGTTCAGCTCAAAGTATATTCGGAAAAGCGATAGAGATTTCCCCAGATTTATGTCCTCGATGGCAATGCCCATGACATCCACAACCCGTCTACTGAACAAAAAACTGTTCAATGAGGTGAGCAATGGTCAGTCGTAAATGACCAAACTACTAACGGGCAGCTTGCGTTTCATGCTGTTGAGACAAATCCAGACTGGGAAATCGCCAGGTCTTTTTGTGGCTGGCGTTCCCACGCGATACAGGGGATAAAGAAACCGGACGTTGTCTTGGTCAAAGGCACTTGCAGCACGATCGTTCCGTAACGTTTGGTGATATCGTTACTTACTGTGAAGTGAAGCAGCAGTCGAATGGTGTCGCCATCCAAAACTCTTGGCGCCAGATCGCAGAGATAGCTGGTTTGGTTGTGGCCGCCAGGCCAATCGTCGATTTTTCATCGGTCATCGGTCTCTAGACTCTCCCTCTGCGGGGCTGAGCGCTGAACTTCGACTGGCGCTGCATGCCCGCGGCGCTATCGTCTCTTCTAAGCTATTCAATATCAACGATGATCCCTTACTGTTTATAAAGGTCATGCATGCTCAACCTATCTTGTGTCGATTCTGTTTGTCATGGCTTTGACGAGAATTATCGACCTCGGCCGGGCAACTTCGAACTTCGTGTTGCGGATTTGAAGGTGCTCGTCAAGGCCCGTTAAGCTATTCCAGTTTGTCTATAAAGGGGAGGGGGACCAAGGTTTTTCTGTGTTCAGAGCCCTCGGGGAATCGCTATTATGTTCTCAAGGACTGTTGGCTCGTCGAGGGGCCCACTGGAAATCCATGCTCACCTTGCCTCTCAACCTCCTAAACCTTTCACTAATAAAGAGGAAGCTTCTATCTTTGGAGAGCGCAACATATTTGATATCTTTTCGTGGCTGCTCGCAGATGCTCGAGTGTTTGGGATTACGATGTGAATTTCCCCGGGAAAATCGCCGCTTCGGAGATACCTCGTTGCCGAAATCGATCTGGTATTCCCCAGTCGCAAGATGGCACCTCTGAACTGCGGTGTGCTGATACCACACAGCACGTTCTGTCCAGATTCACCACAAATCTGTCGTACGAAGCAAGGACCTATGTGCGTGTTTTGTCTGCGATGTGCGGAACATCTCTCGCATGGTTCTCGTGTCGTCGTGTGTTCTTGAATGGTTTGATGTGCGCTATTGCAGGTGGGTGGCTGATACTCTCCGAGTCAACGGGGATAATCGCTTATCAATTCAAACAGGGCATTTCAACCGCCCAAGGAAGAACGTGTTACATTGCAATGTCAGTGACACCAATGTCTGGTTCGTTGTGCCAGGCCCAGACGTTAAAAACGTCATTCCCGACTGGCCACAAGATGGAACGTACATCAAGAGGGTGGCTGTCTTAGGCGATTGTGGCTTAGCAGAAATTCGTGACCCGAGTCGGCAAAATGATAACCTGACTGGAACAGTGACCGTGAGCATCCTTTGATCTATACCCTACTTTCCATAGAATGATCTCTTAGTCGCTTAGGGCACCTACCCTTTCCTGGCGTCAGAGTTGCTCTCCCACCCGGGATTGAAAGGTGAAGTGCGTCATGAAGTCCACCATGACCTTGAGTCATTTAATATTATTCATGGATCACGTGTGTCAACTTGAATGGTCCATGATACCTCCAACGCCAACTCTGGTGCTCGTCCACGAGCGACAGGGGCGCGTCCCAACATCTGTCAACACAGTCTACTTCTGTCTCTCGCCACCACACACGGCTGTCCCGCTGATTATCTACGCTTCCCTGAAGATTCACCGGCCAACTCAATCGTCCCTGCCTGGGCTACACCTGGTCCTCATTCTTGCACCACTGAAGGAGTTTACGTGTTCAAGCAAGACATTCCCGCTGTCCACTTGGTGCGCAGCTTGAGTCCATATTTTTCCTTGAAACCCATCATAGAGGGCTTGAAGCGCCTCCGCGAGTATTTTGCGTGCCAGTGGACCCTTTGCGAACAAGACAAAGAACCCGGCCGAAGGAGGGTATTACCCACGAAATCTTCATTCAGATTCGACTCGATCGAGCCTGGCGATGATCATCCAACGGAGCAAGACATTATTCGCGGTCGTCGATCCTACCACATTCTCGTTGATTCAGGCAGGGGCTTCGACGTACCGATGATACAAGAAGCGACCCCCGTCCCCTGTCAGTCGAGGTCTACTTCGAAAGGAGACACAATCCCCAACCGTAGTTGAGGACTCGAGGTAAACGCAGCAGGACAGCGACCGAGGATCCTAGCCAAGACATTCCGACCCCGAATCAGTACTCACCTGGCCGTGCCAAGCGTCGACGTACTTAAACATTGTCACTGACGGTTCGACCTCCAGACGTCGTACTGCACAAGGGGCAGGAGGAGAGAGGGGGTAGACGTAAGGACGGCGGCTCTGCTGATTATACCATCATTGTAACCGGGTCTGCAATGTATCAAATCTTGTGTTTGTCTTCCACTGCATTGGCCTGCCATCACTCGAATGCCTCTTCTGACTCCTGAGTCTGAGGTCAACCACAAAGATTGCATCGTATTTGAAATAAGCGAGCCACGGACTGAAGCGGAGGATTGTCTCGAGCGACGAAGTAAAGAAATTATAGATAGTATGTATTCGAGCAGTTGAATGAACTTTCGACGAGAAATGAAACAACGCTACATAGTGCCTCGTTCATACAATCTGCTCGCGTACGACAATAACTTTGAGACCCCTGCCATCTGTATGCCGTCCGCTTGGTTGACACCGAGTGCAAGAGAGACCGTGACCGTCATTCAATTGTGTAGCCATTGCAGGCGTAGTTTATTGGGCCGCGAACTTGAACCACGACAGCCGAAGTTTGCGCTCGTCAACTTTTTATATTATGGCCACGATGCCTTACCACTTGAGGTCAGCGAGGACTTCGCACTTGCATCTCCTTTTGAGCGGATGTTGATTTCACGTTGTAGTTCGTCAGTCGTCATGCACCACTATGTCCGGAAAGGTCGACTTCCGTCATTCCGATGTTGATCATGATGTAATCATCAGTCCGAGGCTACAATCTATAGTAGATTTTACAAATTCGCGGTTACTTAATATTCAAATATCAAGACTTATGGAAGCGACAGCTATCTCTGCGGCTGCTAGTAGCACCCGAGATTCAAAACCACATGACGCTCGAGAAGTTAAATCTACAACCGAGACATCATTAGTTCACCACTTCATCAATCAATGTTCACTCAAACAGCTTACCCAGTAGGCGCAGTTCCACATCCAGACCCACCACCAAGCTCAAAGGGCACATCAGTGGAACAAGGCAAGCCGGAACCGCTAAGCTCGAAGAGACTGACGGAATCTGAGTCGGGGACACCAGAATAACCGATCGACTTCCCCGAACCACCGTTTGAGAGGTAGATACATTCTCCAGCCGAGGATCCTGTGCTGGTGCCGATGACCGAGCCAGCGCAGTTCGCACCGGTGAAGAAGGTGAATGTGACTCCCGCCATCGCCGGAGCGGCGGAAACAAGGAGAGCGGTGACGATGAAGACGACGTTGAGCATTATGATTTGTGGGGGTGTTTGGATCGTGTAGCTTCTAAATGAGCAAAAGAAAAGTGGACTGAGTTGAAGCTTATACGAGAGGAGGATATATAGGGCGCTTGGAGAGAAGGGCCCGGATGGTAACCTGATCGAAAGTAGAAGGCTCTGGAGGTGGCGAAAAATTGCACTCTGTAACGCGCACTTTTATCTCAGGCCGGAGATTGACTCGTCCGACTCATATGTGGTGTGGGGTTAATACGTCGCAGCTTACAATAGCGGACTGCATTTCGAACAGACTTTGTAACGACGTAGCTGGTGATTAACGATCCCCGCCATGGCGGCACTGGGCGCCCACGTTGCATCAAGCTGCGCAGATGGAGTCCATCTCCGAAGGACAGTTTGCAGTTATCGCCTGACAACAGAAAAAAAGGAAAATCAAGAATCGATCCCCTGTTTTAACGCCAATGTTTGAGGGAATGTTGCAGCAGGTTGATCACGGATCATTGTATCCACGCGGGATATAATCATCATTCCGAGGCTACAATCGTTAATATTTGACTTTGACAAAGACTTATGGAAGCGACAGCTATCTCTGCGGCTACTAGTAGCACCGTAGATTCAAGACCACACGACGCTCTGCCAGTAAAGTCTACATCCGAGACCATCATTAGTTCACCAGTTCATCAATCAATGTTCACTCAAAAGCTTACCCAGTAGGCGCAGTTCCACATCCAGACCACCACCAAGCACAAAGGTTGCAGCATTGGAACAAATCTCGTGGGAACCGCTAAGCTCGAAGAAATTGATGGAATCGGGGACAGACTGAGCCCCCGAACCACCATCTGTGAGGAAGGTACATTCTCCAGCCGAGGATCCTGTGCTGACGGCAATGATAGAGCCAGTGCAGTCCGCACCCTCGTAGAAGGTGAGTGTGACTCCCGCCATCGCCGGAGCTGCGGAAACAAGGAGAGCGGTGACGATGAAGACGACGTTGAGCATTATGATTGGTGGGGGTGTTGGAATCATGTAGCTTCTGAATGAGCAAAAGAAAGTGGATGAGTTGAAGCTTTATGAGAGGATGATATAGAGGGCGCTCGGAGAGAAGGGCCCAGATGCTAACCTGATCGAAAGTAGAAGATTCTGGATTCTGCAGGTGGCGAAAATTTACACTCTGCAACGCGCACCTTTATCTCAGGCCGGAGATTGACTCGTCCGACTCATACTAAGTGGTATGGGGTTAATATGTCGCAACTTACAATAGCGGACTGCATTCGATTGAGCATACCTACGAGGTAACGACGTAGCCGGTGATTTTTGTAGACAACGATCCCCGCCATGGCCCACGTTGCATCAAGCTGCACAGATGGACTCGGAGTCCGAATCTCCGAAGGAGTTATCGCCTGATACCTAAGCTCCCGAAGCCATGCGAGAACTGCGATTGGATGGACAACAGCAAAAAAGGAAAATCAAGAGTCGATCCCCTGTTTTCACGCCAATGTTTGAGGGAATTTGTTCCCAGCAGGTTGATCACGAATCATTGTATCCACAGGCACGCGGTCCCCGGGCGTCGGTTATCGTCCCGAATGTTGCAGATTTTGTCGTGGAGTACCCGTTTTTGAGCCGCAAACGATTTGCGTTGTTGTGCTCCGCTCATGGAGTTTGATCGTGCAACGAAGAGTGCCAAGGCGCGTACGATGATGCTTTGTGTGCTCGGCGGCAATTGTATGCGAACGAATCGGAACAGGCTCGGCGGCGTCGATTGAATCACGATTTGCAGTCACAGTGGCATCGTGGACAATGACAGGTAGTATCCGCATCCTCGGCATGTAGCGTCGACTTGGATACCTCCGAGGATGTCCGAGTCGCCGTTCAAGAAGGAGTATTTCCTGATAAAGGTAGTAGTTGGGATGACAACCTGGCGATCATTTCAGAGTGGCTCGAAGGGCGCTTCTCAAGAGGAAAATTGAATCGTTGTCTGTGCGGTGTGTGCGTTCGCTTGTCGTCCGGTCGAGATTGAGGTTGTGGTGGGTAGTCGGCGAGTCATATCGACTTTACTACGCTCTTACTACGGAACGAGTGTGTACCTCCGCATGCTATGCCTCGTTCATACAATCTGCTCGCGGTACGACAATGATAGTAACTTTGAGACCCCTGCCATCTTGCGTGCCGTCTGCTTGGTCGACACCGAGCGAAAGAGACTCGGAGGCATTCAATTGTGGAGCCATTGCAGGCGTAGTTTATTGGGCCGCGAACCATGACAGCCGAAGTTTACGCTCGTAAACTTTTTTATATTTCGGCCACGATACTTACTGCTTGAGGTCAGCGAGGACTTCGCACTTGCATCTCCTTTTGAGCGGATATTAATTTCACGTTGTGGTTTGTCAGTCGTCATGCACCACTACGTCCGGAAAGGTCGACTTCCGTCATTCCGACCACTAATGATGTTGATCATGATACAATCATCATTCCGAGGCTACATTCTACAGTAGATTTTACAAATTCACGGTTAATATTTGACTTTGACAAATATCAAGACTTATGGAAGCGACAGAGCACCGGAGATTTAAGACCACTTGACACTCTCGAAGTTGAATCTACAACCGAGACATCATTAGTACACCACTTCATCAATCAATGTTCACTCAAACAGCTTACCCAGCAGGCGCAGTTCCACATCCAGACCCAGCACCAAGCACCAAGCTCGGAGTACCGGTACAAACATCGTTGGGACCGCCAGAGTTGTAGAAATCGATGGAATCGGGGACACCAGAATAACTGATCGACTTCGCCGAACCACCGTTTGCGACGTAGATACATTCTCCAGCCGAGGATCCTGTGCTGGTGCCGAGGAGCGAGCCAGTGCAGTCCGCACCCTCGTAGAAGTTGAGTGTGACTCCCGCCATCGCTGGAGCGGCGGAAACAAGGAGAGCGGTGACGATGAGGGCGACGTTGAATTGCATTATGATTTGTAGGGGTGTAGCTTCTAAAAGAGCAAAAGAAAAGTGGAGTGAGTTGAATTTTATACGGGAGGAGGATACAGAGGGCGCTTGGAGAGAAGGGCCCAGATGCTAACCTGATCGAAAGTAGAAGGCTCTGGAGGTGGCGAAAAATTGCACTCTACAACGCCCACTTTTATATTGCAGGCCGGCGATTGACTCGTCCGACTCATATGTGGTATGTCAGTGGGGTTAATACGTCGCAGCTTACAACAGCGGACTGCATTTCGAACAGACCTCGTTAACGACGTAGACGGTTATTTTTGTAGACAACGATATCCGCCATGGCACTGGGCGGCGGGCGCCCACGTTGCATCGAGTTAGGCCCTTCTCCATCTCCAAAGGACAGCAATATTGCAGTTATCGCCTGACAAGTTCCAAAAGCCATGCGAGAACTGCGATTGGATGGAGAATAGCAAAAAAAGGAAAATTATTACAATTGATCAAGGGTTGATCCTGTGCGGTGCCAAAACCGAACCAGAAAAAATTGAATATTAGACGGAATAGAACTGGTTACCGATAGTTGTTCACGAGGGTGACTTTGACACATAAAGAAACCGCTTTGTTGCAACGCATGAGTAATACTCCGTGAATTTCGATGCGTGGATATGATGTAAGTGGACGAAAGAACTCGAAACTTTGCGGTCCACGTGGTTCTGGGTTCGTCGAGCGAGCTGCGAGGGCTGGATGGCTACCGAGCAGGTCAGCGAGCGAGAGGTCCAAGCAAGTACAACGGACGATGAGAAAAGGCCGTGACTTAGAGGTCACCGGGCTACTGCGAGAGCAAAAAACGAAAGTAGCCTTTCAAACGCCGTACTAGCTGCAAGCGAGCGGCTTTGTCCTGAGTGGCCGGAATTCAATAAAAACCGGATTGACTCACATTATCTCAGAGATCGTGTTGCGAACAGGCCGGTTCAACCGTTGCAATATCATTTTCGGCTTTCGGCTTTCGGGATATCCCCGATCACTATGATGAAGTCATTTTCACAAAGAAAAAACAACATACATTGCTCGAGACCGACTCAAAACACATATGTACACTGTAGTTACTTGAGAAATACCAATGACCCAGAGCTAATAGCATTTAGGTCACTGAGTACCCACTCAAGAATTGAAATTGGCGCGTGTAGCCAGCTTGGCGATATGAGATCCGAGATGCGATGGAAGCCATTCTGATCTAAAAATGGACCTAATGGCGTGAATGTGATTCCTTTTTTGTTGCCTTCCTCTTGCTCATCGATGTACGAAAACCATTTTATGACTTCCGGGATGTCATTTGATGGGCCACAATGATGGCAGAGATGGAACCGAAATTGGAGACGGCACTGCAGTAGCTCCACTGTTGAAAGATGAGGGAAATGGACTTTGTGAGCGTTTTTTCGGATCAATCGAACCTGATGAAAGCAGTGTTGGTGAAGGTGCGCCAGTGTGGATGTAAACCGGCATCGGATAACTGTATGGGCAACATCATGGAAGGCACAATGGGAGGTTGTGGCTACGTGGTACAAGTGACGTTTCGGCTGTGTTTACAATAGGGCGAGTGCGTGGTCGAGTTTCTTTGAACACTGTGTGCTGGCTTTTCGTCAATGGAAATACTGTTGCCATGCATCTGATACTGATTTAGTACGTGTATAAAATTTAAATATATATAGTGGGATGAAATATTGGCTTCATCTGGAAGCCGTCTATGTCCTCGCACCTTTTCAGCTGGCTTCTCTTCATCACTGGGAACAGTCCCGTGCCTAGTATAAAAGTATGAGAGTACCCGCCTGACAGAACGAGGTGAGACTCATCAAGACCAATGGCAACTTGATCATTGTTTAGCATCCGACGCGACAGCCGGACAATGGCCCACTAGTACTGTATCTCCGGCGTGAGTTGTTTGCCCGGGGGCATTCCTATGAAGTGTCGGGCCCATCTTGGGCTCATCAATATCTTCCTGTGGCACAAAAGTGACAGAACACCGAAATGCTAGATTCCGAAATTCCGAAATCGTCGTTGCAGTAGACCGGTCCATTCGGAACGTGTTCCTTGTCCCTCTGGGAGTGGAGCGGTACCGTTTGTAACGAATCCCGATCACTGGTTGAGGAGTTACAGAGAGGCCGAGAGATGGGCCGTTTTTTCACACATTTTCATACTTATGTAAGGATCAAGAAGAGAACCAAATCAAACTTGAAATGGGCCGCCAACAAAATGATATGTATCATGTGCACTACTGCGCAGACTCCGTGCATGTACTATGTAGTGCGGGAAACCATGCCATACCAGTTTGAACGCTGCGGTACATGTGCGTGATGCATCATTGATGATCGATGCCAGTGAGCGCTCAGCGCTAACGTTGAAACGTTGAAATTCGCTGGAGGCTATTATAGTGACTCCTTCAATCTCTAGAACCCTCGTTGATATGCGACCACAGCATCACTGTTTGATTCAGTAAAAATTCCAGAATTTGAAAAGCTTCAATGTGACCAGGCTGCACTGGCATGTAACTAAAAAAAAGTCTCCTAGATACTGTTCTTTTGCGGTGCCAGGGAAAGTACATGAATCTTATACAGTACGTACTTATTTCGACTCGTGCCAGTGCGCAACGATCGTGCGCAACTTGAACTCGTGCGGACCTTATCCGTCTTACGCGACTCATGACGACGTGAGGCTAAGCACATCGCGTCGGCATCAGAAAATTAAGAATAGTTATTCACACTCGTTTGAATGCACTCTGTGACACACAACCGCGCCCTCGTATGTTTAGCCCTCCCCTTGCGCCATCACTGTTACCGTCGCCATCTTGCCCCTTCCACACATCCGCCTGCCCAGCCTGCCCATCCATCTCACACCCAACTTACCCATGCTATCTACAGGGATGTGCGCACACCTGCCTTCTCCATGCTGTCTCGAGTCTCGACCATCTTGTTGTCAATGAGAACAACACAACAAGTGGCACACACTACGAGATGAGTCGCACTGCCAGGTGAAGACGGCGGACGGATGGACAACGACAAATACCACAACAACAGCAACTTGAACGACACAACGGTCGACGATGGCATGCCCCAACGCGACTCGGGACGCAACGCCAGCACGGTGTGCGTGCAGTACGTCACGCGGCAAATACTGACCGAGTGTTTCCGTCCTTCCGGATCTTCCGAAAGACAAAAGTATCATACTGAGTGCAGCGAGTAAAATCCGTATTACCTCCTGGATGAGTGCACATGCTAGTTCATATTTCTTTCCACCATGGAGTGGTCTTCAGATTGAACTGTTTCCATCCTTCCGGACATTCCGAAAGTCGAAAGTCGCGAATTCTCTCATTAGAATTCGGTTACGAGTTTTTTTCCCGGGGTCCAGGATTGCCCGTAGCCTAGGTCGTGTATGATAAGCACCTCGATGAATTGGACGTCTAACTCACATCGTAGTCACTGTCATCTAATCTTGATATCCGATCGTCAAGTTTGTCCGGATCTGAGCGGAACGGAAATTTCCTTTTTAGACGTAATCACCGCCGTCACACTTGGACTCACACCACTGGCTAAATATTCCTCTTCCCGGACGCCCTCCACGGTACCGGGGAAATTCTCGAGCTGCTCAAATCGATTTCAGTGTTTTCAACACTTTACACCGTATCTTTTGGGCCAACCGCCCTTCCTTGTGCTACCCGCGCTTTGACTTTGAGACATGTCATCCCAGTCAACTACAAGGCGAATTGTTATAAATGGTGTGTAGTATAACCCTTCGCTGTCTGACAGCTGACATATATTTCATTGTCGACAGTCGCACTACTCATAGTGACGCAGGTCTGTCAATGGCCAAATCGTGGTCCTGGTTGCGAGTGCTGACCTACTGTGCAATGCTTGTTGTATGTCCCCCGAAGGTCGCAGCACTCTATACATATCGTGTGTGTGCTACTCCTCCCCTTTTTTCTGATCTCCTAGTCCTGTTGACGCTCTCTGAATGCCCTCTCGCTTACACTCTTACACCGTTTCTTCATAGTGGATCATGGGTCAACACCCTGTAGATAAGAAAACAGAGAAACACCGGGCACAAATATTAGCAAAGTTGGGGAAGAAAGGTCTTAAACTTGATGAATACGAGCGTATGCATGTCTCCGTCATTCATTCCATACGCATGGCTAAACAAATCCTTCTAGTATCCATATCGAAAGAAGTTGTATGTCCTGATGACATCCAAGTGCGCTTCAAAGGTGGAGCGGTCATATCTGTCTGCTCTCCATTTTTGGTGGACTGATTTGGGTGGTGCAGACATTGGCGGTCTTGATTCCATCATTGCTTCTCTTCGCGAATCCGTTATATATCCATTAATGTACCCTCATCTCTTCAAGGCTTCTTCTTCACTCCTCAGTGCACCAAAGGGCGTTCTTCTTTACGGACCTCCCGGATGTGGCAAAACCATGCTTGCCCGTGCCCTCGCCAAGGAATCGGGAGCCACGTTCATCAACATCCCTGCATCAGTACTCACCAACAAGTGGTTCGGAGAATCAAACAAACTTGTTGCAGGCCTCTTCAGTCTCGCCAAAAAGATGCAACCGACGATTATCTTTGTTGATGAGATAGATACGTTTTTGAGGGAGAGAAGAACAGATGATCACGAGGTGATGAGCATGATAAAGGCCGAATTTATGACGTACGCCACCCTCTCCTCTACCCAGTTTCTGGTACTATACATTTATCTGATGCTCGCCGACGCAGATCGTGGGATGGACTGACGTCAGGAGACGATCGAATAATGGTTCTCGGAGCGACGAACCGACCCATGGACATTGATCCCGCCATTTTGCGTCGCATGCCGAAACGATTTGCTGTTGGCCTACCCAATGCTGAGCAGCGGTTCAAGATACTATGCTTGGTATGATTCTTATTCAAAAATTTCCCAGATGTGGGAACTCACTCGACCTGCAAATCTATAGATGTTGGAGGATACCAAGCTGGATCCTTCGCTGTCCCTGGAGTTGCTTGCCGCCAAGACGACTGGTTTATCGGGTTCGGATCTGCGCGAACTCTCTCGGAACGCTGCTATGGTTCCTGTACGGGAATGCATGCGCGAGATGGCCCATGACGAGGAAGCGATCAAGAAAATGGGCGAAGAGGTGCAGCCGGCTGTCTACTGTTTTGATCTCGTCGTCTGATGATTGATATAGGGATTCACCATGCGTCCATTGACATTCACCGACTTTGTCGACGCCGAGGGTTCGACGCTGGAACTGACTGACCCCGATCCAGAGGATGAACCACTTCCACTCGACGGAAATGGGATTACATTGAATGGGGCAAAACAGGCGGCTGGAATCATTGAAGATACTACTGACAGCATCGACGATGATACTATATCGTCCCTATCGAGTGACGAAGACGTGGATGCAGAGGGTCGGTGATATATGCTATGCATGGATCAGACTGCCGCCATACGCTTTACAATACACTTCCGGCGTTATATTAGGACCTCTTTAGATCACCACTCTAGAATGCTCGTCGTCATCCGCGACGTGGCATGTTGCATTTGGATGGAATGGAAAACGTGCATGATCATGATATCTGTACGGGTGCTTGGCGCGAAACAAAAGACGTGAAAGGGTATCCAATAAGATGATCGAAGTTCCAGCTCGAGGGAGGGCAAAAATGCTGGATGCACAGGGGATTGAACCCTGGACCTCATACAAATTCGCTTGTAAACAAGCGGTTGCAAAGCATGCGCGCTACCACTGCGCTATGCACCCATTGCGTGGCTAAGCGAAATGATCAACCTCTATCACATTATCAACACGCCAAGATACGCACAGAAAATATTCAGCCATACAGCAAAAGTTGCGTGGTCCCCAAGCATGAATTACAGTGTCAAGAACGTCATCGATGAGTACTTGAGTCGTGGTACCCTACCGTCGAGAAAAGGCGATAAAAACATGGTGCATTCATGCACGGTACCTATGAATTCTTGGGCAATTTAATCTGGAACGTACCTGCCACCAAAAATCAAAGACCAGGGGTTAGATACCGCAGGAACGCCAGTTCAAATGTCCTCTCCAACGTACAGTGTGGCAATGAGGTTGTCTCTGTCGTCACGGTTCCGTAAAGCCCTATGCGGGCGAGCACGCCGCGGATGAGACCCGCCGGAAAAGCGAGATGCTGGAGAAGTCTATCTTAGAGAGAGGTCGGTGGGTGAACCGAAGCACGTACAATTTGAGCGCGTTTGAGAGCTTCGGAACGGCCTTTCCAGGACGACGTGCGCGCAATCGGCTTGAACGTGTTATCTTGCAACACGAACACGCCCTGGATAAGCCAACATCAGTCACAGATCAGCAGACGTGATAAACAGAGAAATAGTGAGGGGAAAAGGAGGCGCACGCGATGGTTGGTACGGAGGTTATCGACTTGTTTGTCCCAGCAGGAGACCCAAAGCTCTTTGCAGACGAACTTGATGGCGTCAAGGGCATCCCCGAATAAGGGTCTATCGCGGCACAATCTGGGCGATGAATTAGAGACGAAGGCGTCGGACACATCAAGATCACCTCTCTACGAAATTGCCGCCCACGTGGAGTCCGATGGCTTCCAATCGAGTGCGTAAGCCTTCGTCTTCGTCGTCGTCCGTGGCGCCAGACGGCGCGTCCCTGCGTGAAATGGTGCTCCCAATGCTGTCGCGGTGCGATTGAGCTTGAGCTTGCGACTGCGACTGAGAATGAGACGGTTGCGGTTGCGGTTTGGCGGCGAGTGGTGGTGGAGGAGGCAGGATGCCTGCTTCAGCCATTTCTTGCTCGATCTTTTTGGCGCGTGCGGTTGCTACGGCGGAGGAAGCACGGAGTACGTTGACTGCCTCGATGAGGAGGTAGTCCATCGCGGCTCCATCGACAAGGCGGACTGGCGGGTTGGCAAGGAGGGCGAGCGGCGATGTGGAGGCGGGCGAGTGCACAGAGGCCATTCTTAGTACACGGTCAGTGTGAGAATCCAGTCTTTCTGGTCTTCTGCATCATAGTACGGACCGGATTTCACACGAATCTCTCCGCGTTTCAAAAGGTCTTCTCTTCTTATAACGTCTACCTCACAGTACCTACAACGTTATGTCTGCATCAGGTGAGCTTGCCGCACTATGTTCGCATTTATTGCCATGTCACATCCCAAGTCCAGACTTTTCGCTACAATCCTTGTTCAACGTTCGCGGGAAAATAGGTACCCACTCCAGTGCTGTATGTTTGTCGTGCTAACGCTACGGACTCGTCTCAGCCCTAGTAACAGGTGGTGGAACTGGTATCGGCAAGACGATCGCCTCCGCGCTCGTTCAAAATGGCGCCAAAGTATACATCGCGGCAAGAAAAGAAGCACAACTGAAGGAGGTACGCAGTCCTCTATTGACGATGATCTTCAGGGACATGACATGCCCTTCCTTTATAGACAACGGCGGAACTCAATGCGCTTGGACCTGGAAGTGCGCACTACATCGTTGCTAATCTCAGCGTGAGTAACTCTTGACAAGCACGGTCGTCCATGGCCGAGTCGGGATGATATTTGGTGCTGAGCGCGACGCATTGGGTGCCTCCACCTCCGCGTGTAGAACAAGGCCGGTGTAGATGCATTGACTTCTTCCCTTGCTGCGCTCGAACCAGCCAAGACACTACACATCCTCGTGAACAACTCTGGCGTGTCGTGGGGATCTCCCTTTGACGCAGTGCCCGAGGATAAAGGGTGGGATAACATATTCGCCGTGAATGTCAAAGCTCTCTTTTACTGTGAGTTTCCTGATGTCATTTCTACTCTCTCTGATTTCTGTTTGTGGTGTCCAGTGACTGCGGGGTGAGTCGCTACAGCTCATTGGTCTGCGTAGCCCCATTTGAGATGTGTACTGGAGACTATCGACTTGGCTCGCCAAAGAGGCGAGTGCTGCGGACCCTGCACATGTGATCAATGTTTCGTCAGTGTCCAGTGTCAATCCGCACGCTGAAGGTCTGGTAAGTGCAGCAGGAAGTGGGACATTCAGCTGTCAGTCAGGCATACATTCTGCGATTCTACTCCTCATGTCGTGTTCTAGACAACGTGAGCAAGGCAGCGGTAAACCACCTCACATCAATGCTGGCTGTCAAACTTGGTCCTCAGAAGATCATGTATGTGTCGTACTGTATATCTTCTTTGCATAACCAATCATCGACTGAAACAGGGTAAACGCAATTTGCCCCGGGTATGTTCAATGAAGTATGGATGGACCTCCTAAGATATCTGACCCGTTATGCAGTTTCTTCCCAACCAAGATGACAGCATTTGGTTTCAAGTCTGCAGGCGAAGAAGCCATCGCGTCTCGGCAACCGACTGGTATGGTCTCAGCTGAAAGACTAATGAATACTACCCATATATATATTTCTAGGACGGTTTGGCCACCCATCAGATCTTGCTGGAATCGCGCTGTTCCTCTGCTCTCCCGCCAGTGCACATGTCACTGGCGCACACATTTTGCTTGATGGGGGTGCAACACTCTCGAGCCAGGGGATTGCGCCAAGGGTGAAGTTGTAGGACTAGGTAACATATCACTATGGATATTCCCTCCAATCCCATAATCCTATTTTGGTTCAGAGGTACCTGCAAATGACGGACTGAGGCCATGAAACCAGTTTATGTTGACAATTCAAAGATCCGGTACATCCACATGTCTACTTGCTTTAGTAGATCCGTTGGTAACATCTAGCTAGACTTCAATCAACCGTCGACAAGCACCACCGAATCCAATACGGAAAACCCGGCTGCCACACCTCCCTCATTGCTCTCCACCCCCTTCGTCCGCATTAACCATCCCACGTCACCCCTCTCCTTGCGTACGACGCCGGCTCCTTCGTCTTTTCCAAACAACACCCAACCAAAGATGCCCAGCTCGGAGATCGTCTCTGCGCGGACCAACTTATCTTGTTCCTCACTTACGCTCTTTCCCACAACACCCGCACGCACGAGATACGATCCTACCCCTGCTGGTGGTATAATCAACGCCATAGCAATCCACGCCCTTCGTTCCTCAGGCGAAAGGCCTTCTAAAAACGCGGGAATATCACCCTTGTAGATGTTATTCCCACCGCCCTCGCGTTGGGGTTTCAGCACGAGCTTCTCAGCGTATCGACGGGCGAGGGTCGTCCCGAGGGGATCTCCTCCAGGGTTGTTCTCTACATTTGAAAAGGACGTCGAAAGCGAGGGAGGGTTCTCCGCGTCGAGCGCCCACATGAGCATCCACGTCTCACGAAGCTCCGCCACCGCCGAGG
>JBBPOS010000312.1:0-35018 GCA_038091575.1 Leccinum subgranulosum
TACGCCCTCGCAAAGGCCCTGACCACGAAACCCGTCCTCGGCCACGCGTTCCGCCGCCTTACCACGAACAACCTCGGCGAGTCCCAGTCCAAACGGACCTGGGAGAACGTCGTCTTCGGTCAGCCCCCACGCAAGGACCCGGCCCGCTTCATGGCGGCGCTGGTCGCGATCCTCCGCGTGACCAAAAATCTTCAATGTTTGCACCTCGGGCAGCTGGACGAGCCAGGCCCGGATCCGCGCCATGCGGACGCGCTCTTCACCGTTATGACAGGGCTTCACCATCTCAGGACGCTCTCGATTGGGCCCACAGAGGAGGAGGAAGAGGAAGAGGAAGAGGAAGAGGGGCCGGTGATGGGATTTCCCCCCACCAAGTGTCGCTGGTCAGGTAATGGACATGGGGGAGGTGGGGGATACAAGACGCGCATGCTCAGCGTCGGGCAGCTCGCGCGGTGCATGGCCCGGTGGCCGGCGCTCAAGTCGCTTAAGGTGTACCACCTCCAGGCGGGCACCGTCTCATCAGCCCTTGGCATCTGGCGTATCCACTGGGTGCTGCGCCCCGCACCCGCGTGTGCCCTCACGCAGCTCGTATTGTGCCGGTCGTATGTGAGCGACCGGGATCTCGTCCACCTATTTGGAGGCGTGGGCAAGGGCTGTACGGGCACAACCTCGAACGCGAGGAGGACGAGCACGCTTGAGCGCTTGGTGCTGGACACAGTCGGGGGCGTCACCAACGCAGGGCTCGCTGCGTTTTTGCTTGTGGTTTCGCAGAGTTTGGTGTCTCTGACTGTGCGGGACGTTGCCCTTCCGCCTTTTCGACAGCGGGGAAACCTCATTCTTGTTGGCGTCCGCGGTGGTATCAATGGCTGTATCAGCAGTGGGGGCGGTGTCTGTAGCGGGGCTAGCAATAGCAAGGTCATCAGCAGTAACGGGATCCGCGGAAAGGTCATCAGCGACAGACTGGGCAGTGCTGGAGTCATCAATGGCTACGGCTGTGGACGGCGCAGACAACACTCGGAGCGCGCTTTAGACGTCGTGCTGGACAAGCTGCCGCGTCTACGGGAACTGCGGATTGGTGGGGACGTCGCGAGCGAGCTCATGCTTGACCGGCGGTCGAAGATATTTTTGGCGAGCTATGGTGGCCGTGCGTCGTCATCGTCCTCGGAAGAAGAGGAGGAGGACAAGGCGGAGGAGGACGGGGTGGAGGGGACACGCGTTCCGGTCGTGAGGCTGTGGATCGAGGTGGATGTGCCGAGGTTGCGAGGGTTCGTCGCGGACGGCAAGTGGCCTGGATGGTGTACGCCTGGAAAGGTTGCGTGAGGCTGATTCCCGATTGGTTTCGGAAGGTCAAGCTTTGTCGCAAGGCATTCAGACTGGATGTGACTGGATAATCATGGTAACTCGTATAATATGAATGGCATTACCGTTACAGGCAGCTGGAGCACCGGAGCGTCGTAATTCGTATCGTGTACATGTTGAGACTTTGAGGTCGTGATATCGCATGTCTATGTGAGGGCAGGAAGGAACCACAAACCAAGAAAAGGCTAAGTAGCTGATGACATAAAAAAAAACCAAAGGTATACATGCATGTAAATCGAAAAAAAAAATTAACTTGACTTAGGTTGTTTTCAGGCGCCACATCCCGTTCTTACCAGGGGACAACCCCATCCACTCGAACCTCCCGCGCAGGAAATCGACGCGCTTGACGCCCTCCTTTCGGTCACCGTCCGACCGACAACGATCGAGGTACGCGTGCGTCAACACCTCTCGGTCCTCGTCGTCCAGCTCGTTGTTGTAGAAATCGTGCTTGGATATCTGCTTGCCCAGCGCGGAAAAGAGCTGCTGGTAAAAGTCGGCGAGCGAGATGTACGGCGTGCCGTTGGCACTGATATCGAGGTACCACGGCAGACGCGAGTGGTAGATACGCATGTACTTGGTGGGCGGGTACGTTACTGAGTGGTCCATGTCATCCGCGAACGGCGGTCTGCCGAGTTCGCGGAACACAAGCGTCAGGGGCTCGCGACGCAGATCGTATATCGTCATTGGGCGCGACTTGCTATAGCGGAGAAACGGATGGAGTTCCAATTTAGAGCTGTCAACCATATCTGCAAACGGTCAGCATTCGATGAAATACGAAAAAGTAAAATAAGAAACACAGCAAGTCACAAAAAGGGACGGAACTGACTGTCCAAACTCCGTGCGGTGTTGGAAGACTTGCTGCGGAACATGGACGCAAAGCTAGATTTGAATTTAAAATCGGATCTCCACTGCTGGGGGCGCTCGTGGTACACCCCAGGCGGTATGTTAGATCTGGAAGAGATCGACTGCGATAGGGACGATGAGGGCGTATGCATGTCGTGAGCGTGGGGAGTAAACATCTGAACCTCTGGCATCCTGGTGGGAAGATCCAGGGGCGAAAGATCACCCTGCGACGGCCATGGGGACTGCTTGGGATTGGCATGTGACCGCTTGCCAGCGTTTGGCGGTGGGGGGTTCTGGTTTGGCATTCTTTGCGGTTGACTCGGATGAGGCTGATGATGGTGATGATGATGTGTAAACGGACTGTGCGATTGCTGCATCGGAGCGTGTAGAGGTTGGCGGGGGATATACGGACTCGGCGCTGATTTGGGTGGATAAGCTGAAGGGTCGTAATACTGGCGCGATGAGGCCCACAGATCCTGCTGCCTGTAGAAATAGAAGCACAATTGGATGAGTGAGCTGAGCAGCAGACTAGGGACACATCTGACACATACTGGGGGTATGGCGTGCCCCAAGGGTACTGTTGCATATTCGTGGGCGGGGGTGCCGGGCGTGGCGGTGGCCTACTGGCAGCGGGCGGCATCATAGCCGCACCCATAGGAGGTGGGATGTTGCGAGGCGCCCCAGAACTCGCCCCGTTCGCGTCGACGAGCCCGGGCATGTCGTCCCAAACTTCCCAAGGATTGGCCATGGTGAAAGTCACACTTTACGGAAGGAACGAGAATCGGATTTGGATTTATCGGAACCGCTCGGATTGCTGTGTTGGGCTAAGAGGATCACAATTGAACCGACGGAGGTCCGCCTGCTTGATCAAAGGAGGTATGTTGCTGGAGCGCTGGAAGTCTAAACTTCCAAGTCCTAAGCAATCGAGTTGAGCGAATGGTCACCAAATAATAAATGATACTGACGACGCCCAAGTATTGATGGTGAGAGTCGCTCATTAGCGCCAAAAGTTATTGAAGTGACTCGTGATGAGTATCGAGACAGGCTGATGGCTGAGCAAACCTAAAAAGGCATACCCCGGATAGAAGCGGGTCAACGCTACCATGACTTCCGTGACGTCTCGCGAGACCTAAACCCAGGTGCTTCGAAGCCCAGTACCCAAGCAGAAACTGTGAAGGAGCCCACTGAGTAAACAGGCTTCTATGTGAAGTTGGTTGTTGCGGTGCGTCGCGTTTTCTGTTCGAATTGAACCTTCTCGTGAAGTCACTTCTCTCTGACCAAGGCGAAGACGGAACTCCAAAGGCCATTACACCTGCCCTAATAATGCTCAGCTCAGCGAATATTACACGATCATAGACGAGTCCTCCATCATGGGCCTTTTCACCATCTACGCGTTTACTTCCGTTTCCCACGCCGATTCAGAAAGAGTCGACTCTGGAAAAAGGCCGGTAAGCAAAACGCACGCGGTGCCAATGATGCTGCAAAGCTCTGCGTTGCTGAGGTTGGTGCAAGCCATGACATCCAAGAGATACCAAGGCGAAGATGGGCACGCCGGCTGTCGCGAACTCAGTCAGGTTCTGCACTGAACACTTCGGAATCATCTCCCGGCGTCCGACGTGCGGCATGTGCCTATTGGCTCTGTCTCATTTCATCGATGACAACTCATTCCCTTTTATTCTTCGAGGTTATAGTACAACTGGAGTTAACGATCTCCCACTCTGACGTCGTCAAATGTCAAGCTAGGCTCTTAAAGAACTCTCTTGCCATCCGAGGTGCTCGTCGGCTCTGTTAATGTGTCATTCCCATTGAAATAAATGAGGTTGTGGTGTGTGTCTCCTCGAATTCCCTAGATTGATTGTCATCAATTGGATTGTAGACCATGAACGGCAGCACCTTATGCTGCCAGATCTCGTATACCTGGCGAGACAATCTGCAAAGCTTTCGCAGATACTGAGGATAAGGGATTGGGGATGTTCACCTCGTCCTTTGCCCTGTCAGTTGGAACGGGCACATGGATATCCCAGTATGCGCCAAAGATCTTTTAAAACCCTTCACGCATGAAGCCCGCCCGAGTGGTGCAGCTGTACTGTTGGATATATTTTGCTGTTCGTTGTATCCGACGGGCCATAGCGGCGGACCTCTGGAATACTCTTCACGGGAGGGTGATGGTGAGGCGGATTTTTCTGCATGGTACATGCTCGGTATGATATTTCGTGTTGCAACCAGAGATAATATTGAAAGTGACATTTAGTCTGTCCTGCGACCTCAGTAACGGCCCACTGACGCGTGAGGCGCTTACGAGGAGCTATCGAACGAGTGTTTAGAATCATTTCCGTGCCAAACACGTGGAATATCTTCACCGGAGAGCCTCCGGTTTCAGGACCCCAGACCGTCTGAGGGGCGAAGAATCCACTGTCCTTTTTCCTGGCCGCCGGTATGTCCAGTTTTCGATTTCTTGAGAGCCATCTCAACTGGAGTCGCTTCGCCCCTCGTTGACCTCGGTCAAACCCCGATCCTGATGCCTTAGCTCGAACGCTACCTCTCCCGCTTGCCGAGCTCTCCAACGTCCTGAACGCATTTGGAATGGTGTATCTGCCTGGAACGGCCAAGTTGGCGCAAACACCTACGGATGATTCCTCTCGGTTGATCCAGTGACACACCACCTATCAATACTATTTGGAAAAAAAAAAAAAGAAAAGGGAACGGACCCAAACCCGGATCCAAGATAACGTGTGTGATGTTCCGCACGCACCGCAATGGAAAGGTCAGCGAGAAATAACGTATATCATAGGATGGAACTACTAACCAATAAACGTCTTCCAGCTGTCATGCCCCCTATTATGACACAAGCATGCGCCGTGACAGGTGATATCAATCGCTCGTGTCAGGGAATAAACCCAGTCAAAAGAACTCTGCTCGGATTATGCGACATTTCTTTTGCTAGCAGGGACTCCAGTAGCTGACTGAGGGCGAACAGCGTTGCATGCATTCTCAAGTACAGTATTGAATGCATAGAAATGACCGACTCGAGTTTCGATGTCGCACTGGTCTCGCCGACTCCTGACTTGCTGGTAGTTCCTGGGCCTGTAAATCAAACATCTCGGCTACCTGCTTCCGGGACTCAGAGTTTGGGCCTCAGCTCAGGCTGAGAACGGGGATGGGTACTAGCGTCCAATTATAATACCACTCCCGCCTTGCCCTGCCCGGTGGGTAAATCCATTCATCCCAAACCGTGATGATCCGGTCCGTCCGCGCTCGGCACGGGAACTTATATACTGACGCGCTCTGTGTCGGTGTTCAAATGCATTCACGTTCAGTCCTCCAGTTCCTTCCTGGCAGTACACAGAGGCTGTTTTTAGTGCGCCCACTGACGCAAACTAGTGGCTTGCTTCGTTGATTGATCTTACGTTCGTCAACGTAAGTTGGGGAAGCATGGTAGTGAGAAGTTGGCAAGTGAGTACTTGAGTGACGGATAAGTCGAAGGCGGTACTGCGGCGGTGATTTCTTTTGACTTTCTATGCACCCACGCTGATGCGGCAGGATCGCAGAAGAGAACGAAGATTTCTTTGGGTCCCATGACGATGACGTACGAAGTGGTATGACGAAACGGTCCAGGTCCGTGGACGAGATAACTTCCATATGTATTCCCGTGGGCGAAGACAGACGCTATCCGTCGGATCTGAGGCTGATTCTGAGCAGCTGAACTATCGTCTATCGCTGTCTGGGGTTGCCGTGCGGAATTACCCTGGTTCCCTGAGTCCCCAACGAAAAACTCGGTGTTATCATATCAAGATGATCGCGTTATCTATCTCGACCGCCGCCCTACGAACGCAATATCATGGGGTCATGCGGGTCATATGCAGAACGCCGATGGCCCCTTCTCCCTCAGGTCCAGGCTTTCCCCCCACAGAGAGCCTGGAGGTAAGGATCAATCTTCTTTTCTTTTTTACATAAGTACACGTTTCACAACAAAGTGGAATTACTCAACTTCGCGCACACACGAGGTGGAACAAGGTATTGATGGTCATGGGACCTGTTTTGTCTTGTTTACTCATCTCCTTCATCCCCTCGGCGAACCTTGATGCAGATGCGGCGGCGGCATGATGAACGCCGTGGTTTATTTCCCTTTAAATCCTCTTTTGGGGGAAGGGAAAAACTCGAACTATTCGTCTGCTGAACTACTGGTTCCTCCGGCGGCCGACGAGATGGGTTGGTGTGCATTGTGGAGGAAAGTCCTATAACGGGCAGCGACGTCGGGAAGCGGTTAGAACCTCGAGCTTCAAGTTGGATACTCATTCATACAACATTGCTGATGCCGGCCCATAGCCGCATCGATATCACACCGCGCCCAAACCCTATACTATAGCCAATGCCGCATCCCATCCCATAGTGAGCGGACCCCGCGGCGGCTCGGCCTCTGTCTCTTATTTCCACCGGCGAGTTGGTCGATTAGTACAATATTGGGCGTGAGCGCTTTCAGCCATGCCGATGGGCCATGATAATGATGGATGACGTCGTGCTGACGTCCTTTTTCCGTCCTCTAGTCTCTCGCTCTCAATTTCTCTGCCACCATCTCTGAGATCGATTCCTCACCATGATATTCTATCCACATTCGTCGAGTCCGCCAATTCAGTTTCAAGAATGCAGGTAGATATGAAATCTAATGGAATATAAATATATAAAAATGTGGCGTGACGACACACGATAAACCAGTCGCAGACGAGACGAGGAAGCACATGGAAGAAAACTCTAAATTCGCACGTGCGTTCTGTCTGAACCTTGCATTTTGCCAAAAGAGTATACAGAAGATGGATTACCCCATTCGACCAGTAGTACAGAGTCCGAGCCGGTTCGATTCAAACCTTGGGCGGGCGGTCGGGAGCGCTGAACACCGTCACGTTTGCAGTAAGCGACGACATCCTCTGAGCCCTCTACCCACATTGCGTAAAACAAGGAGGCAAAAAGACGCAACGAAAGCGCGAATGACGTGTACTCCATCCAGTTAAGTCAATTACAAGCTTCGAACAAGGATAATTATTGCCTCGTGTATCCGGGTGCGCGCGGGGAAATACCAGAACGATCCCTATCATCTCTCTCAAGACTGAGGGTACTTCCTATTTCGCTTTGAGCTTCTCAAGAATCTTACATACAACTGCTTGTACTCGTACCAAACCCAAACCCAAAGACAGGTGGCGTGACGTCGTGGGAAATCGGGAACAGAGAGTGAAGGGAGTAAAGGATGTGGAGTGGAGGTGAGGGGTAAGAATACGTCTACAGATAACTAGTTAGATATAACTATATACAAGCCGAAGAACAGAGAGGTATCATCAAGTGTTCTGGAATAAAAAACGAAGTGGTGGAGCGTGTCGTGTCAATGTATGCTCGGAGATGGGTACAGGCATCTCTGGAGCCTAATAGTACCCAAGCGATCATGGCAGAGATGGTGGGATGTTACAGACAGGTACAGCCAGGAGTTCCGTGTTTGAGGTACATGGTAGGAAAAGGGTCGAGTAAAATACACCTATGAAAAAACGCGTGTGCGGGCGGGCGGTGAGCGGACCAAAGAAAAAAAAGGATCCGTGGAAATGCAGGGGAAAAAGTATCCCATGTTTTCATGTTTCGGACAAACGTCTCCGAAGTCGGCGTGGTGGGTCAATACGCGGCCAACGAGGTAAAAAAAGCCGACATCGACAGATCGGTACCCATTCCATCATGCATGGATTTTTCCGGGCAATCAAACGAAAATGGATCCTTCAGAAACACCGACTCGAAATCTGGTTGTACGAACGAAGAGTGACGGTGGTCAAGCGATGAGCTTTCGTGATCAAAGAATGGCAGTCCAGCTGAATATTCTTGACCGCATGGCTGGAGCTGATCCGACATGGCAGAGAATGGATTTGATAAGAAGGGATCCTCGGAGTCCAGCGCACATTCCAAGACAGGGGATGGAGACAGCGCTTGTGGTGTCGCAGGTAGACTTGAAAATGGGGATGAGGCGGGCGACCAATCGCCACAATACCCGATATCGAGACATAACTTAGGTGTTTGAACTCGGCTGTCCGCAACAGGATAGTTGCCAAGACTAGTGCTCGTTGGCAATATTGAATCCCCGAATGCAGCATCGAACGCAAGGGGGTCGAGGTCCTAGGCGCACTTGTTAACGGAAAGCCAGCGCTCCACCATAGACACTCACAAATGAAGGTTGTAATCTTGTAGAGAAGGGGCATTCAGGAACAAACAAATGTAAACCAGAAAGATCGGGGCAGCTGCGCGAAGCGGCCAGTGGTGCGGGTACCTTTGGTCCCTCGGTAGGTCTCGCTTGTGGTTGGCTGCTGTGTGACCGTACGCGACGCAAGGATGAAGAATTTATCGGTTTCTCAAGCTTAGAGTCATCGACGGGTGCTGAGGACGATCTACGGTAGGAACCGGCTGTGATGGGCGTTTCGAAGCGGGTGACGATTTCGGGGACATGGGTCCGATCGAACTCCTGGATGGCGGCATCGAGCTCTGTACCCTTTTTGCCTTCAACTAGGAGTTCTGCGATCTTGGCGCATCGCTTCAAGTCCTTTGGCTCGACTTCTCGAACCTTTCGTTTCTCCGTCCCCCCCTTGGACTTGGAATGGGACGGTCGAAAGGCGTACTGCGGCCATTTCTGCTTGTGCTCCTCTAATGCCTTCTTTGCTTTGGCGTGCCAAACTTGGCGCTCGTCGTGGGGCATGTTCTGCCACGTGAGACCAATGATCTTGGATAGCGTGCTGTGATTGGTCTCGACCTCGGTAGAGACATGTTGGCTTTTAATGAAGGAAGATCGGAACAAGATAAACGCGTTCGGTGGGCGCGGTATGTGATGTTCCCCGCGTTTTTTGCTATGGGGCGAACGGCGCGGGGAGCTCTCGGCTCCGGGGGAAGGGAAGAGGATAGGTTCGAAGCTCGGCTCTGCGCTTAAGTGAGGGTCGTTGAAAGTCACGGGGGTAAGATTAGGCGCGAAGGCGACGCTTGGAGGGCAACGAGGCTCGACTGGAACGGCCCAGGAAAATTGAGCGCCTACAAAACGTCATTTGGCCGGTACACGAGGCAACGACAATCAGCAGAAACGCACCGTCAAAGACATTACACTTTGCTTGCCGGAATCGCTCTGCGGGCATGGTTAGAGGTATGACGGTGCCAGGGAAGGAGGAGAGCGTATCGGCGGGGGGAGGGGACACGAAGCGAAGAGGGAGGTACTATGGGTAAGTAGGAAGAATTTATATGTAACGAGTCACGTACACGGTAATTTCAGGGTCCTGATAAGATGTAAGGCCCATCTATCGAAGGGGACAGCACGCATAGGCAATAGAAGCCATGGCCGGTACGCGGGCGAGGCTTCCATACTCAGGCAAGTCTGATCTGCTATCCCCGGCTTCAACCCACCACACCGGCTTGATTCGAAACCCACTCCAAATTTGGGAACTCCGACCGGATAAGTAGATCACATGACTCCCACTAGTCCGGCGCCACAATTTGCCTTTTATGTCAGTACCACAAGTTGCTTCCGAACCGGAGAGTTTGTTCCAGTCGGCTAACACCCACAGCCGCATGTCAACTTCAAACTATTCCAGAGTGAGGGGTGAGTAATGCTGCATAACTAGGAGGAAAATAGTCTTGATTCAGGAAACATGACAGTCCTCGTTGGCATGCAACAAATTATAGTTTTTGGCGGCGCAGAGTTTCTGGAGACATTGTGCTAGACATAGAACTAGGCACTCTGGGAGAGGGACCTGGTATAATTAGCAAGGGAAACAGATCTGACCCGCGATGAAGAACTGCCGGAGTGTAGTTGGAACTTGGGAACTAATGCAGATGGCATAGTCGAGCGCGCAGTGCCGAACAAACAAGAACTTCGAAAGACATAAAAATAAACAGCCTAGTTGCAGGAGGCAATCAAGTTTCCGTTCCCATGGACCGTGGATTCCAACAACTTTGAGGCTGGAGCAGTGTAGGTGTTATCCTTTCTACTAGGATTCCAGCAGCCAGAAGAGAAGCGTTTCCAGTCGCAGCAAGCTTAAGGAGATTTGCCGCTTCGACCGTATCAAGATGAGTTCTGTCTTGACCTCAGTACACAGTCTGTACCTGGTTGACACCAAACCACAAAGACGGTGTATTTCGAGTCGTTGGGAAGCAAGTCCGTGACTCCCGCAGTCGCCGCTGGAAATCTGACAGTCGAGTCTAATCGTCCATGTGGCATGATCAGTCCCATCGTTGGATTGTCCCGGCGTGCGAACGTAGTTAGTCATTTGAGGGAGGTCCCCAATCCCTCAGGGAACCTGTTGCCAATGCCGATCAGGAGTCCATATGTCAACGGTCTACAAATCCCCCCTTTTCTTCTTCATTCACATTCACTTTGATGTGAAGTTCTCGCCAGCACCGTTGTTCCTGTGATCAGTGACTCGGACGTGGAGCTGTCACTCGAGCGCAAGCACCCCAAAGACAGGTAACGAAGCCGCGAATCGAAAAGCTTTCCCGCGATGTTACGCTGACATAGTGAGTGAAAAACCTTGATCACATTAAAGAGCCTAGGAACCGATGACGCACCCCAAGGAAGCTTCGACTTAGAAGTTCATCCACAACTGTGATGTCCTCTGGAAAACACCCCTTGGATGGCCTTTCTTTCTGTTCTTCTATGAGCCTCCGGCAATACTCCATAACTGGATCATATCATCCACCATGAAAGGTATGTAGTCACCGACTGACAGCGCCGTGTGCACGACTCCCCTGACCACTGCCGCTGTTCTGGACGAGTCTGCATTCCAGCGCCGGGCCTGGGGCCTGGTCCACCAGGCACGTCGTACACCACTCAACGTTCCTGACTCATGCAGTCATGGCAGTGTATACTCCTTCCCGGGACAGGCCGGGCCGGACCGATGACTGCTGCCTCGGAATAAGTACTCAGTTTTGCTCTTTCTCTTGCACTGGGTCGCAAAGCCGTCAGATGGGTTCGTTCTTCGCTGCACATCGAAGTCGGTGAGTTTTTTCAATATGAACATTCTTCAGGCTGCCACATCCACACCGACATTCGGCCAACAAAAATGCTGCCTTGTGAGTTCTCTCCCGACCGCATATAAACTGTTTACCCTTATCGTCGACTTTGTAGGGCTACATGTTGGCCCATGAGGGCTGGAATTGGTGTCAACTCCACGGACGTTAGTGTGCGAACCTGAAAGGTAACCCGAATGTTTTGAGAAAATGCATAAAACACGCAACAATGGATCAGATCGTCGTTCTTTGATGATTTGTTTACCTGGTATATGTGTCAACGGGTCACCGTCGACGCGGCCAGTGGAATTCCTGGCACCTCTGAGTCTCGAGATGGGCCAATTACCCCTCGAGGAAGCATGTCGAGCCTTCATTCATCCCAATCACGCTGCGAGGCATCGTGTTTACGCGCTCAGGATACCCGCGAAGCCATACGCTCGAACCTGATTTCTGAGCTGATTCCACTTCAGCATCCGAAATTGACAACAACAGGAGACACTTGCTATCCCACATGTACGAGCGTTACCGCAGAACACTTGCAGATTAAGTCAATGTTCTTTCGAAACCATTCAAATTCCACTGCCCCGGATTTGCGTTGATGGACCCACAAATATTCCTATGTCAATCCATCCAGATCCGGGAGCTCGAGTAATTATACATCCCGAATCGAATCTCAAGTTTGCTTCTCTCATTCTCCGACATTACATGGGCGCTAACTCGGTTAACTTGGGCACGGCGGTGACCGGGTGGAAGGGGTTGAGTGATCAACGCTGTCGCGCGTAGTAGGGTTAATTATGGCGCAAGTAGCGCACACACGGCGCGTCATCGTGACCATCGCCTACGGCCCTTTCGGTAAACTTGAGCTCCTGCTTGGTCGACAAGCCGCATGTCAGATAGTAGGAATCCCGTCAATGAGAACTGCAAGGGCAGGGTTATAATTCCCTACAACTCTCTTCGTCTTCCCGTAACAGACACGATAGGGATCGATGTCGCAGTGGGCCCGGATCAGTGTCTCCGAAAGCAGATTTCGGTTGGTAGACGCTGGAAAAAACATTGCCATTTTCAGTTCTTTCCCGAGGCGGAGCGTGACAGCGTATCATTGTACGGGCTCGTCGTACGATTATTTAAATGTTCGTCGAGTTCAGTGATCAAAGGTCTGTGGATGTAGAACTCACAGTAGCACGCAGTAGAGTTAATGAAACTTCCTAGTGCGAGGATCAATGCTCAACGAGTGCGTGGCCCATAAAGTCAATGGAGCTGCACAATTGAGAGCCAAGTTCCAACGGAAAGGCCGTCTGCTAGAGTGCACGCTATACGGAGCAGTTGAGTTACTCCCATGTTACAGAAAGCGCCACCAATGAAATAAGATGTGAATTCGATCGCCAACACCGTGGAAGAGGCCGAAGCTCTCCGATCCCCTCCTTGGAAGTATGTCAATCGAGTGCTATCAGGACAAAAAGAACTCAACATTATTCGGTAATAGCCCGGACGGCTCGACGAGTCTCCACGCTGATATTACTGTGTTACCTTTCACCAGCTTTCCCTTCACAATATTGGACTAAATAATCCAATCGGCGATCTTATTAGTTTGCGAGTATAACGGGGACCAATTGCTGAGGACTCGAGCGAAGAGTCGTAGTAACACCGAGGAACAACTACTAGACATCGGGAGATCACGAGAACCTGAGCAGACTCGGCTGAGTCGAAAGACGATTTGGTCAATGGGAGATGCTTGCATATGGCCGATCGACACATCCTTCTCACGGCCATAAACGTCAACAGAGTACAAATTCGCATTTCAGCACTGCGCATGTTTCGATGATCGAACCGAACGAGAAAAAGACATGAGATCAAGAGGCTATCTTACAACTCTTCATTGTAGAAAAACATACGCATACAACGGGTGCAATAAACGTCAGACTTCGGCAAACGGCAAACCAAACAACATCGTGAGAGTGAGTCAAGTGCTTGAGACAGTGAGAGAGCATAGGTGCAGTGAGGGTAACATAGATGGGGTACACGGATCCTCTGATCGCGGTATCAGTCTAGCGTGAAAAAGTTAACAAAGAAATGGTGATGGGTAACACATCCCTAATACAAACTCGAGTCGCTCGAAGAAAGATCGGTTCTGGTTTTCTGTTTACTCAGTATGCCACGGCAGGAATGCATTCCGCGTTTTGAAAACGCAAATAATCGCTAAACTGGTCGCCACTGTTTCCAGGGTAGTTGTGGTGGAACGAAGTCACATTCTCTTCCACCGTCGTGTATGTGGAGTAGTGCGGCGCGCACCAGTCATAGACGTTCTCCGTACCTGCGTACTGGTTGACAAAGATGGGCATCATCTGCTCGTCGTGGTGCACGACGCCGCAGTCAGCCCAGCTTTTCGGCGTGCACTGATACGCGTTGTGCGCGTCTCGGGTATACGCGGGTGGTAAGGATTTGTCAAAGTCTGCCGCGTTCGCCGCCGAGCAAAAGTCGTATCCCGCAAACGATTGGTCCTCGATGGGCGAAATGGGCGAGGAGGGGATGTGGAGGGCGTACGTCAACCCCGTACAGTCGGTAGTCGAGGGCGGCAGTCCTATCGATGTCTCAAGGAGATTGTACGGCTGTAATAATTACGTGCTTGGCATATAAATGTTGATAACCGATATGTGATCAGTTTACTCACGTCGTTCCAACGCGCCGGTACGCCTTCCCTAAGAATGGACGGAAGAACCAGGGGGGACAGACATCCGATGGCATCCGCCGATACGGCATTAGCCAGGTCTTCTGTTTGCTCAGCACCGAGCGATGGAGCATGTTGAGACTCCGAGATGTCGTACGAGACGTTGGCGAAGACGCTGTCAAGCGAGCTCTGACGATGGTGAGAGGATACCTGGTCGGGAGTAGATTGGCCCGCCGGAGCAGACAACGAACGTTTGAACATGCCCGTGAGTGGGATCCGAAAACGGTCGCCGCGAGAGGCGTCTGGAGTGAGAGCGCGGGTCTGAGGCAGGGTATAACCATCGCATCTATTCGCTCGGGTGGACCCTGGGTCGTTCATTGGGTCGAGAGCTTCGGGGCGAGCGCTGGAAACGACCATTTCGTGAGTCTCGACTTCGTTTGCCAACGCCACTTCCCCATGTTCATCTCCGTCCTCCTTTCCGGTCCTCGTTCGGTCCTTGCAGGTGCCGCCACCTCTACTGGCAGTGTCCTCCCATCGCTTCACCGCGTTCTCTAGATCCATCCCTGTCTTCCCTTCCATTAGGAGATCTGCGATGATGGTACATCTCTCGTCGCCGCTTTTCGCTTTCTTGCCTGCAGGATCTCCTTTGACTTTTCGTCCAGCCTGACTTGTTCGTTTTCTATTGTTGGGGGCCTGGGGACCGTCCTTGACCTTGATTTTGGCGAGCGCATTCGCTCCGGGCCTGAAACGCCAGTCGGGGTATCGCTTTCTGTGTTCCGCCTGTGCGACAAGGGCCTTCGCCTCCCATACCTCCCTCTCTTCGCGAGGAAGCGTCTTCCAGTACTTGCCTGTAATACCCCGTCACGAATGCCATTACATTTGTCAGAATGACAGGGTTCCAAATCACTTACCGATGATCTTGGAGAGTGTGCTATGGTTTCCTTCCACCTTCTCCGGGACTTGTTGGCTGCGGATGAAAGACGATCTGAAGAGGATGAAGGCGTTGGGCGGGCGTGGGATGTACGAGGCGTCTCGCTTCTTGCCGTGTCCCGCGCGGTCGGCAGCGGGTGTTTGCAACGTCGTGAAATTGGCCGCCTCGGGTAGTTCGGCGAACTCGAAGAGAGAGGCAGACGTCGGAACTGGGTTCTCCCAGACGGTTTCAAACGGGACGGTGGGATCCGCGCTCAGGGCAGTGATGGGTGTCATGTCGGTGAAGAAGGTAAACGTCATCGATGGATTCGGGTTGTCAACGAGAGCAGGCATCCCGTCTGATGGTGATGATAAGTTTCCATTCGACGAGAATCAGGCGAAGAAAAAGGGCGCACCGTCGTCGTCCAAGTCGCAGGGAGGCAGGTCATGTTCGCGGATCGCGGGCATTGTGAGTATCGATCAAAGGATAACAGTAGAGTGTTGTTGCTGCAGAGGTTCAGATGTCAATGTATCAGGATGGGAAAGCGATGAAGGAAGATACGCACAAAACGGTGTTAGAGCGTCTAGAATCAAGTCAGCAGGTCGACCGAGGAGGAGGAGTGCTTTATTCTCTCTTTGGCAACTGGGACAATGGAATGGAAGAGTCGAGCTTTCTGGGTCTGGCCAATTCCCACCCACTAACGACCGCCTTTTAGAGGTCACAACTTTTTCTCGACCAGAGGTGCGGGTATTTCCCTCGCTTCAGTCAAATCAACGTCATGCATGTTGAAATAGAATCAAACAAAACATTTTTGAAAAAAGAACACAAAAATGCGATAACAGCGTGGTCCGGACCGCCGTCGGCAAAACCGACGATTGCTGTAATCGTCGGTCTGTCACATTGTATGCAGCGGCCTCGAGGATGCCTCGTGGTTGGTATGGCCATGTCTCGCCCGACGTTTGGGAGTTAATTTGCTCCATTCAGTGTGCCCGCCTCCAGGCCCTCCTCAACCGGCGCAACGTTGCCAACCACCACTGCGGGCCAGGGAGTGCCGCGATCATGGCGCACCCTTACTCGGTTGGTTCGCGAAGCCGCATCACGGTAGAAATATACCGTACAGTACTAGTAACTGCAATACCCCGTTCAAAGGATGACTCCACGCGCTAATTCACCTCGGACGATTCAGATCCCAACCAAGCAATCAGGGTAGTTGGCGGCTCCGTAATCGTTCAGAGGTGGTGAGTCACACCATCGAGTCTCTGACTGAGGATTCGGCTGCATACACACCGCCGCTTAGGGTGTTCGATAAAACGAACGGACAATTACATAGTATATTCTTTCTCTTCAGGTCTGGCCCGGACCTCTCATTTTCAATATGACTCGGGGCTCCAAACCCAACCGCTTCCATTACAGTGCCGTCGCCACTTCGCACTATTTAGAATCCAGATCCCAGCGGCTCGGGCCGCCCACTGGGTGCGCTCCCGCCCGCGGAGAATAAGTACGGCAAATATTATCCCTCTACTACGTTGCTTCAGCATCCGGGGTCGGATGACAATCGATGAATTCAACTTCGGACGACGAATCCCGTGAATGGTCCCGCTAGTTCTTCTTGACCCGACCCATGCAAAGGCTTCCATGAAATCTCGGCTGTTTTTGTCGCATGGTTCGTCCGCTCGTAATAGTAGTAGTGGTACAGTGGGTGAGTGACATTCGCCGCATGTACTCGCATGGCACAGTGGCGCGGCCAACAGGTGTCACCGCACTTCACCAAGAGTGTCATGACCAACGGGGTCAACTGTCAGCGGCATGTTCCTCGGTGGGAACTTTACCTCCTTTCCGTTGAGTCAAAGTCGTCCTCGAGAGTACATGCAACCATGTCTGTCGTAGACACGCCCGGGACCGCTCTCAGGCCGCATGCACGTGTATGCCAGTGCATGAATGAAAGACACAACAGTTTCTTCTCTTCCGCTCAGATTACGTCGATACACACAGCTTGGGCATTTTCTTCGAATTCTCAGTCGAACGCCACCAAAGATTCCTGTTCCTTGTACGTAGACACCCATTTCTTTGCACCGCCTGACATCACAAACGCCTTCGACTCTGAGTTCCTTTGCTGATCCAAGTAATCCTGGTACCTGAAACGCACCGGTCAATCAAAGGTCGTCAATTCATATTCTTCAACGCGAACAGAACATATATAAAGAGTACCATTGAGCGCACCGCGGCCCTCGACCATTCGAGCTCCCACAATAGAATATCACCTGCTTTGTCTCCTTGTGCGCCTCATAAAATTCGGGCAAGTCGTCATAGAAAGTTTGAGCAGGCTGCTGAACACTTCCACGGACGTGACCTCCCTGCATTAGATTGTCTTCGTTACCATTTTTGCAGCAGAACCCCAGGATGACCGATGATCGAAACGCCTGCAGGGACACTCACTGCATGGTCGTTTCTCCTTACGTCAACTACGACGAAATCCTTCTCGCTCAGCTCGGGATTCCTGATGAGATCCGCAACTTCTGCACACTCAACGCTGTCCGGGGATGATGCTGCGATCGGATACGCATCCCACCAAGTCTTCAGAGCGGATTTCGGCACCGAGTCTGGGACGGTAGTGATGTCAACGTTATCGCTCTTAGCAGCGTAGATCTGGTACGACTCTTCAATTCAGGAGAGATCGTTGGTCAGCATAGCCGGTATGCGCAAAACATCACATAGCACACTGGTGCTCACTGGCCCATTGATTCAGATCTCCAATATCAGCAAGTCCAGACGTCGCCGAGCTGATCGTCCCACAGCATCCAGTCGAGCCACCGTCATTCAGGTAGGCATTCAGGTCGCTACCAGTTTCTGTGAATATAAAGTCTGCGGACATGAATGAATGAATGCAGATGACATTGTGTCCTCGAATTATGATGCACCGACCCACCTGTAAAGCCTGCATCCTTCATGAGCGCTTGGTACTCTTGAAGAAGCATTGCACCAGAAATACAACCGACGTATGCAGCCATGTTAGACCGCAAGGAATCGGGATAAGGTTTGTTGGCTATGATCTGTCGTTCAAAATGTGGAGCAACTCGTACCCCAGTCAGCATTCTATAAAACGTATAGTTGATCGTACGTCGTCGAGGCTGACTCTTCCTCCGGGTTTGAGAACCCTGTACACTTCCTTCGACACCTTGCGTTTGCTCTCAAGCGGCAACAAGTTGATCACACAGTTGGAAAGAACGCAATCCACAGAGCCGCTTTCGATTGGCAGGTCCCCCGCCAAAGAGGCCTTTACGAATGCTACGTGGGGCGGCTTGAGGACCTTGGCCGTCGCGTTGCGACGAGCCCGAGAGATCATATCCTATACATACGAGTTCGTTTCGATCGCCCAGTCAATCCCATGATCTCATAGCTTAAGGCTCGAGAGAGAAACTCACGTCCGAGTTATCTATCCCAATAACTTGTCCGGTGGGACCCACCTTGGCGGCGGCGAGAAAGACATCGATACCTCCGCCAGAGCCAAGATCGATGACCGTCTCTCCCTGTGAGCATAATACATTGGCCGCAGTAACAACGACTGTAAAAGATCTCTACCTCCTTTATCGACGCCCTCGCGACGGGATTTCCGCAGGATAGTCCCATATGCGCGCCAGCTGGGACCGACCGCAGTTCCTCCGCATCGTATCCGAATGCGGTGGCAACACGTTCGGCATCTAGCAGCAGGGATCATGAGCTTGACGCAACTTTGGCAAACGCCCAGCAAAACGGTTCACGTACAGGTTTTATCGGCACCTTCCCGTGCTTGCTTGCTGTATGTTTCGTTCACAACGTCGATCAGAAATGCCGATTCGTCTACGGAGGCTTTGTTACAGCACGGGCTCATAGTGAGAGTTTTATTTTGAACGCTAACTTCAGACTGACCCTGGATATTATCCGTTGGAACTTGGAAGTCTATTAGACCAAACAATGGCAAGCTACACGTGTGGGCCCGGGTCTTGACTTCATAGGCTTCGCCCCACCACGTCTCATCTGATTCTTGTCAGAGTCCTTTCGCACAAAGTTCACGCTCAGGCGTCTACCCCGTACTCTGACCGAATTACGGAAACATGGCACATATCATAACTTCCAATCCCGAAATATCAGGTCACGCTGGATTTGTCTATGGCCATCTACATGAACTGCGATGTTGAGCAAGCATGTTCGTGTTTTCGATGCAGAACAAAAATCAGCAGTTCAGAATCACTCATAACGGGGCGAAGTGCACAAACGAAGATGCTAGTAGTAAAGGCATGGAACTCAGTAATCTAACAGATATCTTCACGACGATCAAGATGATGGACGTCTCATTCTCCATTCAACCGTATCTGTGAACCACTGGTACGCAATGCCGAGGTCGATTCAATTTTGGATATGCAGCCCACCTCGCATTGCTGACCGCTATCCATGGATCCAGGCCACTATTTTGCAAGAAATCAATGCTGGATTGATCGTTGATTTGGAAAAGAGCAATATATCAGAGCCATACTCTCTGACTCTCTGATGGGGCGGGCCACGTAAGCGGTATATTCTCCTCAGAGCAAGCTCTGCGACTTATGGATATCTCCAAGACATTGTTTGTCTGTCTGAATGCCAGTGCTGCCTCGGAGTATCCAAAGTCAATCGGGCTCTGAGATTGCCTTCGTCTGCGCCCAGAAAACTCCTACTGCAGACGGGATCACGATGGTGCTCCCTGCTTTGTCCAGACTCGTGAGGAGATTGATTCAGAGTCATCCAACACGGGTATCAAATGATGGGCTGGTCACAGGAAAGTCACAGTTTCTATGTCGTTGAGAAGACGTACCCATTCGACTACCGGTTGTGTGCAAAAGGACCTGGAGAGGTTTGTCATCACGAAACATTACATGAGCAACGCACTAACCATTGTGGAAATATACAAGGACCGTTCGAACTATATCTGTGAAGAAACTAGCACAAGCTTCGACACAGGGTCTACTATTAGATTCCACCATTAGTTAGAAGTGCTTCCGGCCTCGCTTGAAGTGATATGTGCCATCGCCGGTTTCTCATCCTGACTAGGCTGATCCTGCCGTGGAAGACACAGATGATGAGCATTCTAGACAACGAGATAGCTATGGCAGAAACTGAATGCGGTGACAATTCATTGCCCCTTCAGCCAACTCACCAGTGAACGAGACCCCCGTGGCGAATACATCCGAGAAAACAATTGCAAACCATACTTGAGCATCGGTGGGATCCTGAACTTCAAATGAGTCTGCCCACGCTAACGCGGACCCATGTCACTGGGATCCACCCAGCGGCAGACAACGCGCTTGCATTCAGGTTGACGCCACATAGAGACCTGCGCAATGCGTATCGCCTTGGCCACCAGGCTTGTGAGATCACCTGAACGGATGGCATCCGCGAACGCCCTTTCTGCCCGCTTGTGCAACCTTCTCGAGTTGGCTCCTTGAAGAGGTTGGTTATGGAGGACCAGGAGCTGGCGGGTCCCCGGAGTGTGCTAAGCGAGAAGCTCGCCTTCATGGGCGGATGGAGAAGGTGGGGCCAAGCTGTCACTGGGGCGAACGTCTTCAACTGTGGGTTCCAGTGCAACACCTGAGTTCGTCAAAAGTGGCGACTGTCATGCTGGTAAGTCTCCGGCCCCGCTTCGACTATTGTGTTGCAGTAAGCAGCGGTGGAGACAAACATGATCGAAAATGCGCATCGCCTTGGCTACGAACCTTGTGCCACCTTCTCGAGTTGGCTCCTTGAAGAGGTACCCTGTTGCGAGCATTTGGCGGGCACATTTTTTGACGGACGGGGATATTGTGGAATAGTGTTCTTTCAATGAACGGGTCAACTACGTTCGGAGTGTGCCCATCTGTCGAGGTCGTCTTTGCCGTTTTGGTTATGGAGGCCCAGGAGCTGGCGGGTTCCCGGATTGTGCTAAGCGAGAAGCTCACCTTCATGGACGGATGCAGAAGGTGGGGACAAGCTGTCACTATTGGGCGAACATCGTCAACTGTGGGTTCCAGTGCAACACCTGAGTTCGTCAAAAGTGGCGACTGTCATGTTGGTGAGTCGCCGGCGTGGTGCCTCTCCGCTTCAACTTTTGTGTTACAGTAAACAACGGTGGAGACAAACATGATCGATCATTTCCGAAATCCGGTGAATCCTGTATATGTTAAACCTGTTAAAACACTCTGAGCGCTTGCCGCATCATAGTGGTAGTAGGCTGAGCACGGCAAGCCGGACTGCGCCAGGACCCTTGGCACCACCGAGGATGAGCTTCAAAGTTTGTCATCTTTTTGTCTAGACACTGTTCCGTCGTGCTGTATTGCCAAGCAACCATGTCAATTGGTACATCAGCTAGAGGCTCACCATGCTAATTCAAGTTGTGCAACAATAACCCTTGCCGACGAGTCGCGTAGGGCACAACCTCGACGCTCTCGGTCTCCGGTTGTGGACAGATTAAATTCCACTTTCACTTCTAGACTCGATCATTCATGCCAGTTGCGGGCAAGGGTCGTCTTGGCATCCGGAACTTTGCAAAGGTGCACTGGACCGTCCCCCAGAATCTCGTCCCAGCAGTGCTACTGATAAGATACAGTCTTCTGACCCGTTAGTCATCGGATTCATCCGTTGACTTGACAACTATCTAGATGGGACTAGAAGTCACTCTGTGTGCATGTGTGTATGTGGTGGAAGGTCCTTTTCCGCATCTGACACTGCCTGGACCGTGGCGGTAAGCCGTTCTAGACCTCGAATGTGAATTACATACCTATCTTTTACTTTCTGTCCTCGACAGTAAAGTTCCCACTTATGGCTTGGTCCCCTTGTTTCGGATATGTTCCATCGGCCACCGATGGTACTAAATCGGGTGTTAACGAACCGAAACAATGGTACGATGACATGTAACTTGTGTGCTATAAGGCCCGACGAGCTCCCCGTATCATTACACGTCTGAACAGACACACCAGGTAAATTAATCCAATAATGATGATCGTTGGGGCAGCTGAAATGTGTATGTATACTTACATGCATGTGAAACGCTCGCTCCTTGTGGCTCTCTAAACCTTGGCCTGTGATGGATTGTGCCAATGATAACTGGCTCGTCCCCTGTAGAAGTGATGATCTGCTCTGAATGGTACATGTGACTTGATCACCAAATAAATCGTATCGACACGAGAGCAGGAGTGGCAATTTCCGAGGACATCGGTATGTCGAGCCAAGTTTCAGGATTTCGAAACTGTAAAAGACAATGACTCAATGTATCAAGTGTATGATGAAAGATGAAAGAATACTACCATCCGTACGGAAGGCGAGCGGAATCGCAGCTGATCCTTCGTAAGTATGGTGAGTCTGCACTCAAGCATTTTCGTGATATGACTTCGCCGTGACCGATTACCTTGGAAACTCTGACTGCGAGACATGTGAAACGATGAGGGAACGACCCTGCATTGGTTCCGATAGTGAGAAGGAAGCGGCCATATCGGGGCATAGACTCATTGAGGGAGTCAGCCAGAAGGAAGCATGAGTGTGGCACAATCTCGCCCAGCCTGAGCAAATAAGGGTCGTGTTCACCATCATTAGCAAAGGTAGATGTCATGTCTCATAACAAGAACGTCGACGACGTTACACGTGTAACGTTTAGCGGCGGGATCTCGGCGAACCTGGGAAAGACATGACCAGCCAACTTGTCAGAGAAGCGCATGAAATTCACCACTAATACCAGAAGTGGACGCCATCACTCATGAGAAGAAACGTCGTTGACGTTACACGTGAAATGTTTGGCGCGAGCGACCTCCGAATACCAAACTTCATCAGGAATGAAGCAGTCTTAGCTGAGAAAACTCGCCAGGAAGTTGCGGAAATCAGGAAGCCCGCCTGCTGTCAGAGAAGCGTCGTATTCGCACCAGTGCTCCCAGAAATGAATGCCGTGTCTGATTCGGAAAGAGCGTCGCTGACGTTACACGTGTAACATTGGGCGGCGGGCAAGTGACGGCGAGTATGTATATAGCCTTGGTTGGCTGGCTGAGCGGAACCGACTGTCGGCCGCTGCCGAGCCGAGTTACGAACCACCTTGACCACATTGCTTCGCGTTCTGCCAGGTGCGTGTCTAGTAGGCTGCCAGAGCTTCTCAATTCGTCTCGCGAGAAAGTTAACGAAACATACATTATCACTCGCCAGGTTCCGTCGGAACGACGCTCGAATATTGCGATCCATTTCAGAATGCAGTTCGTAGAGTGACAGCAGGGCGCCGCGTGCGAGTAAGGGTCAAGCGCGGCGAAAAAAAACCTTGAGTGACTCGCTTTGCTCAAGCCTCAGTTTGGCACTGTGCTCAGGTTGGGCGGCTGGGACTAGTCAAGTATGGAATCACCGAAGTGAAGACGCACCACGAGAAGAAAGGGGACCGTTGGCCGGGTTGCATTCCAAGGGTGTGTGTGGTCAGTTGAAGACCGCATGAGTTTGATTCGCTTAGTCATGAATGGAGCTAGAATCTAACTTAGATGAATGGCACCGTACCATGATCCTTTCAAGATGACTTTCTAGGAATCCGTGGTAAGCACACGGGTACCTTGTCAGGTGCGAAACTTGAAATATGGTTCGGCCTTCTGGGCCGAAGGATCCCTCCATTCCTTCCCGTAAGTGCGAGCAAACCTACCGTCCGCTCGTCAACCCTGCGATTGATATCATCAATCGACTGATTCGAAGCTCTGGCGCGGGAAGGTCGTCGGCCGGATCATAGATGGGTAAGTAGGGGTTGAATTCTATTCAGCCTACTCAAATCAGAACTTCGCAGCGCTAGCGACGTGCTCATTTTTGCGACTAGAAGATGCGGCTACGCTGTAGTCCCGCATTCTATGACAACTCCAATCCTTGACTGGCGAGATCAGTGATGCGGTGAAGAAGGGCCCGTCAGCGCAAGTTCGGGTAAGCCGGGCTCCATTTTTTGCTCTCGCGGTGCCACGTGCTCACCCGGATCGCTCGACTGCGGAAAAGGTTCCGTCTGTCCGAGAACCCGTCGCACTTGAAGGATGCAGTACCCACTCCTCACGGAGGTTGGAACAATTAGCGGACAGGTTGTGGCATCACCACTGGCGGGGGTAAGTTGGCTCCTGTCTCTTCACCTCCAATGTGGCGCAAAGTATCCGAATTAGATCTCTTGGATGCGGTTCTGTGCTTCCGGTCCCCTTTCAAACTACTTGATCTCGCATTGTTCGCTCTATCAAGTTATAGTGGACGCTCGCGACGCAACAGAAAAGTCGCAAATGATACACCCTGAATTTCTATCACCACACATTCGCATCATATGAAATCCTGATCAAACTGGTTGCAAATGTGTCCTCCGTGGAAGTCACTACCGAACCTGGCTCGCACCGGCCTCAGCCGATCGTAGATCTCTGCAGACGTGACTCGCGCAGCGTTTCTACTGTAACAATCCGCGTCAAACGCTTGCCGAAGGTGAACTCTCAGGCGACGGGCATGTGTCGTCGCAGGTTGATCTTGTTCGATTTGTCATTTCGACAGCGCTGCGGCACGTGCGGCTGCAGTGGCACCTTCATTACCATTCGTCTGTCTGCTCGCTCTGGGCAGATATTAATACCATATCTCTTAATTGATTTTCGGTGTGCTGCTAGCCCGCTTCAAGACCAAGTGCGTTCGGCTCAAACCTGTGAACTCACTAACTAAATGCTGTCGACTTTCAGGATTCCAAATCGAGGCGTTTCGTCCTTTCCCGTTTTCCAAGACTTCGTGAAATTTATCTATCGACTTTCCGTGGAGCGTCAATGTACGTACTAATCAAGCTGATAAGGTATTTCGAGTCATATCAACCATGTGGTGGCTCAAAGAAGCCTTTACTCATTTCATTAGTCATGCTCGAATCTTCTATTGCCCGTGAACCCCAGGATGACTCGTTCATAGTTGAGTTTAATTGCACTTCTTGGTGCGTTCCGGTGAATGCAGCTCTGACTTACTCAGAAACGTTTCACTTCTCAGACATTCAGATGTCAGTCTTGCACTGGTATATGTGATACAGATGCCACCATCCCCTGTCAGCAGTTGTGCGTCGAATTCTCGCCCTTGTTCAAGTTGTTAAATAATGGAAATAATAATATCCATGGTCCCGCGCGTTTTTACCCGATCAGCCCGCGATGATACCTCATGTGCTTGATCATACTTGAACTCGAACCCCTGACCCCATTGTTCGCCAGTTTTGACTATCTGTTCGCCCCTTCGTCATTGTACGCACAAGGCACAATCCATTAAGATAATGCATACGTCACTGGTCAGAGGTCGTGATATAGCCGTAGAAACGCCCGCGCCTTCTGCCTCCGCCCGCCGGCCCAGTTCGAATTCTGGTCTGATTGGCCCAAGATTACTTGTCCCGTTCATCGTGACTCGAAGAAGTCCCAGCCATGAATTGAATAGATCAAGGCAAGACAAACAATCATGGAGATTCGGAAATGGTCATCGTCGGGACAAGTGATAATTCGTCTCACATCCGGTTTGATGCTGGTTCGAATATTTTCAATTGATCTTGAACCGCGGTCCATCCCCGAAGGAAACGAACGAGCCTGGAATCTAAGTATCTTCTTTCGAGTCAGGACCGTTGGACCCAAAGTTTGGGGACGGGGTTGCCATGGTGCTGAGGATGCTACCACGGTCAGCTTGGGCTTCCACGTTTTCTACTTTCAGTCACTTACTGAGAGGTCGAATGGTCACTGCACTAAGTATCTCATTCTCGCTCTGTGCGGACCCATTGCTTTTTTTTGTCCCAGCTTACCTACGATCGAGGACAGGACCGACACGAGGCTTGGTTGACTTTAAAAACCATACATCGTTCACGCTCCAAAGTAACTGTACATGGAGCATGTCCGGTCCATGATATCGATGTTATCATTCACGCGTTATCACCGAAGGCTCAGCCGCTGGGCATGCACAATTGCAAGTCGTGGTTGGCTGGATTGCGCCGCATCACGATCGCTCGACCACCAGTAGGGAAATGAATGCTTCCTCATTTCCCTCGCCGTATTACCACGACCACTGATACGCAGTTACTATGGTATGTCAACGGTATGACTTTGCATGACTCGATGAATCATATGATCCCGATCGAGCTATCGCAGATACGGAATAAGCAGGCAGAAAGGGACCTCCACACGTGTCCTGGGCGTGGCGCGAGTGGACCGCTCTCCCTCCCTTCACCCGCCTCGCCCTGCCCTCCCCACCGCAGCACATCCCGCCCCATGCCACATGCGTTTTCACCAAGGGAAGGGCGTGGGCCCATTTCGGTAGTTCCGTTCGTCCGAGGGAAATCCCGAACGTGACTGATGCCGGCGTACCCTTCATTCACGGTTTGGTTTGGGTTTTCCGCATTCGGTCCACCACGTCATTTGACATATGTCCCCCTCAGGCTCAAGCTCAAGGATCGAGCCCGCATGTCTGGATTTCCCTGGCCTGGGACTCGGGTTATCATTGCGCCTCCGTCCGTCCAATCGATCGACAAGGTTGAGGCTCTTCCACACGCACGGTGCACCGCCAGGAGACCCACCTCTGCCACTGGTAATGGCGAACTCGGATGCGGCTGAACCAGGGAACTTGAAAGGGGGTTAAAGAGCCTCGTGGCACGCGGCGTTTATGCGTCCATCGAATCTTCTCCGGTCACCTCGCTGATATTCCAAATATGGTTTGAACCACCCCCAATCGTTTCGCCTCTCTCGATCAGGCAAGTTGGGCGGGATGGGCTGGGATAACGCGTTCAACACCCCATGTATTGAACCGACTGTGTTTCTGGGGAAATCGTCTTGGTACGTCAAGAATTTAGTGACGATGACCGTAACTCCCTCATGGGTGGGCGTGCGATGCTGATATCACTTCCCCGGAGTCGTCCTGGCAGGTCAGATTCATCTGTCTCTCAGGCCTGTAGCAAGCCTGAACTGCCCTTGTTGAGCGTTTCAGCTTAGCGACGCATGATCTGAGCACACTTCAATCGGACGTCACCCGGCCGGCCTCGAATACGTTCGTGTCTGTTCCATCAGGAGTCATAGTCAGCACCTTGCGCGTCGGGCTGCGCCCCCTGTTATTTGTCTTTTCGATCGATCATTCATCCGCGGTCGCAGTGGAGGACCTAAGGTGCGAGTTTGTTCGTTTGGAAACGTCGCTATGATCTCTCCTGTCTCTCTCTGTTTTTGTCTCCTCCCCTTACTTGTCACTTTCTCCAGCTGGACGTGTCACGTATCCAAGTTCCATACAATGTTATGAAAAAGTGCGTCGGATGCTGTACCTAACGATGCATAACAAGAGAGATCTTGCATGTTTCAAATTTAGATCCCCATCAACCAAATACCTGTGATAATGGTCTGTTGCAAAGGACTGAGAGAGGGGCGCAGCTTCGAACTCGAGAACGCTGAAAGGACCGCTAGCAGCCCTCCATTACCCCTGTTGATAATAAGTTCCGACTCATTTCAAGTTGAGTTCGGACCTGAGCTTTTGAACAATCTATACTACGTCCGACTCAACCGAGGCAGGTCATAGACACAAATAGTATATGGTATGTGACTAGGGCTAAAATTTCTGTATGGTATAGATAGTATCAGTGTGATCATGATCCGTTCATTCTTCCCCGGACATCCCGGGACGCCCAAGCTCCCCGTGGCTAAGAACTTCCGCAACGGCATCATTGATGCGGCGGCATGGCATTCATTGGTGGCTCGTTTAGAATAACGTCCTCCGGCTTTGTTCCGATCAAGGGGGTTGAACTTTTGACAGAAACGCACATTTAGACTTTTTCTTGTACGGAGAGCTGAAGGAGAGCGGCTCAAAGTTCCTGCAACAGACTCCCTTCTCTTGCTATTTGGACTGCAGCGGGATGTAATCCAGTATCATGCTGCTATGCACCACCCGGCGAAGATGCATCATGACATACAGGGCCCTTGAAGTTGGCCTGATCCTTCCATCCGGCTTACGACATCCACCGCCCACGGTCAAAATTAACTCCCACACCGTCAGTTTTGCCCATATGTATTCTTCCGCACTTTTCTCCGGGAGGGCAGACAACCGAACGTCTTGGGAACCAACGGAGAATCGTCCGCGGGGTGGTTCACCGTTCTGGCACGGAACATGCATGATATCATGGAGTTCGAGGGTCAAGGGGCGAAGGAGTCTCAGATTCAATTACTATGCGGTGGGCGTCACAGAGCTTCGCGTCAGCATCCGCCACGTATATACTATCATGCGCGGAGCCCAACCGGAGCCAGTTTGCTTTTCCCCATCCAACAGAATGGAAATACTGGAGCAACACACGCACCTACGAACCTGTTCCGTGCGTGTCGGAGGTAAAAGAAAAGAAAGAAAAAGGGAAAAGCTGTCGAAGGGAAACAAGAGCCATATGGCCATATGCCACTGGTGATGGCGTCACTCTACCGTTAGCGAGATGAACGGACCATCGTGACAGTGGAGTCTGGGGAAGTTCCTGTGTAGTCTATGGGACGGCGATGCCAATCACCCATCGCCGGCACTCTCACCCGGGATATCCATGCGAAAGATTCTTGAACTGCTCAAGTTCCGCTGCAACCGACAGTACCACAAAGTCACCACCGACCCCTGATGACGTCGATGCCCTGTGCCCAATGCTGGCTGTGCGACATTGAATTGATCTCGTCAATGCCGAGTTCACAAAGCAGAAATTCGGGAGTATCTGGCTCAGAGTACGACGCGAAGATGGATGGAAATAAATGGTATTAACAGCGAATGTACACGGCGGCTGTCTGGAAAGGAGTGACACACCCACATCATCACCTACGGTACGATAGGCATTTGGGACTTGCGAGGTAAATCGCGTTTTGCGCCCCCACAGCCACCCTGCTAGGTGAGGAGACGCGGATAACGGATATGTTGGACCGGGGCATGATAGAGTGGGGGGCATGCGCCACGAACAGTCGTCGAACCAAGTTGGGACAGCAGAGACAGACTGCCGGGCCCAAAGTTCCAAACGAGGAAGGTTGAAAGTGCAACTGGAGCGAAGCTGGGGAGAGGATGATTCGGACGGAAGGAACCAAAAGGGTGGTCCTCAGAACAGAATCGGGCTCAGCGATCCGAATAAGCGGTGCCGCGCGTCGGCGGAGACTGGTTCTTGTCGAACCACAGCCGTCTTGCCGCGGGAAGAGAGGTGCGGCCAATGGAAGATATTACGTGTATCAGGCAAGCTTAACGAGTCAGGATCTGGATTTTGCAGATAAGGAGGTCGGAAAAAATACGGAATTTTTAGCGAAATTGGGGGAAGACGTCGGAATGATTATCTTGGGAATTTCGCCGGCCGAAGAAGTGGCAAAAACGGCGAAATGACAATAAGAAACGTGTTTGTCCGGTATTTGTACACGGAATGGACACGAAAACGGGTCGCAAGCACAAAGGATGGGTATCGATTTGATAAGCGTCATCTCTCCTGCACCTTCATTGTCTCACCAATCCGGGTCTTCTCTTCCAATTCCGGTAATATGCCCCTGCTGCCATACCTTTCCAAGGTTTAGGTTCAAGCCAGTTTCGTCCGGCTTTTTCGTACTGGTATATAACGAGAAGTCCGTATTGTCTTTCGCTTTTTGTGCCCCACTCGCCAATTGTTCTTGCGATCGCGCCTGTGTGACAACGACATCAGTCAGCTTACCTCGTTCCCGCCAGCCATCCCTCTATTATTCAAGGGTCCTCCTGCAATTACCGCTTCCCTTCCCATCCCTCCCCTTACCCGAACGAGTTTGCTCACCTAGCAGCCATTGTTCGCCGTCGAACATGCCTGCTCTTCGCACTCGCGATACCCCCTCGCAATGTGAGTCCTCCTGCCTCCTGATCAGTTCGTCGTCGTCGTCGCATCAGCATCTGACCACTCACCGTGTCCAGCACTTGAGGTGATTGCGGACACCATTCAACCGCCAACCCTGACCATCATTTCGCCGACGCCGCGCGCCGTCTCCTTTCCTTTCAATCAAACCTATACCAGTCCTTACTCGTCCCCAGCTGCTTCGCCATTTGAGCCAGATCTCTGGAAGCTCGCGCTCAGCGATTCTCAACCTACCCTCACCCGCACCCTCACTCCCGTCTCACCTTTAGACACATCATATACCACCTCGTCATCCACATCCGTCTTCTCGACAACGCCAACGACATCGCTGTCGACATTCCCCTCGACACCATCGTCACCGCACAAACGACGCAAGTCATCAATATGCAGCGATATTGAGCGGAGACCGAAAAAGGGCGACGACGACTACATCAAGCGTCCCGAGAACGCGTTCATCCTGTTCCGCAGAAAATGTTGCGAAGACCGTCAGGCTGCCCAGGAGGAGGTAGTACTCGATGGCCCAGCGAAGAAGCAGCGCCAGGCCGATCTATCCAAAACGATCAGCCAACAATGGAAGGCCATCTCACCCGAGGAGCGTCTGTATTGGGAGGAGCTAGCCAAGGAGAAGAAGAAGGAGCACGAGCAGATGTACCCCAACTATGTCTATCGACCCCAGAGGAGCAAGGATCGCAAGGGAAAGAAGGGGAAGCGTGGCGAAGAAGGCGACCTTGAGTCCAACATTTCGTTCGTCCTTCCGCTCTGTGCACCTACGATCAGCAAAAACCATGGTCGTTCGTCATCGGCTCCTACACCCCCGCCCCGCCAGACCATCCAAATTCCATCGGTTTACATGCCGTCTTGCCCCACATCGCCGTCAATGATGCCGATGATGAACCGAAGAGCATCGCATCCGGATCACGGATCAAGTTCGTCTTCTCGATTCGATTTCATGGGTCTGAATACTGCTGTGCCCCAGCAGCAATATTCCCCATCGGATGTGTTTCCCGGCGTCAACGTAAGTCGTTTCAATTTTCCCGAAACGATCATCTCTGGACTATTTTCGATAGGCTTACCACGGAGCTCCCGAAAACCTGATGACATCAAGCGACGGATCAATGGGCCACATCGTCCACCATATGGGATCTCCAGTATCGTCAGTCAGCTCAGGATCCGGACCGTCATCGCCCATGTCGACCTCGTTTGCTCCCTTGAATTATGTGCCAGCTGATTTCTCGTATCCTGTTGCGTCATGTGACGGACTCGGGTCGCATGTTGGATCGTTCTGCGGAAGCCCCTTGGACAACATGCCGTTGGGTTGCTCGTGGGACGCGGCCAGCGCATGGTCGAATCAGAGTCAATTGCTTGGTGGCGACGAATTCGACATGAGCGCCATTCCACCTGTCGAGCTTGGTATTCCCGGGTGCGGAGACGATATGCTGCCGTGTCTTCCACCTGGGAACTTTCACATGGGATACAACTCCGGTCCCTATGATCCTATGGTGCTCGAATCGAGTCAATACTCCAGCGATTCGCAAAACCCGGACACATTCGAGCAGCTCTTCAACTTCGAAGGTATGCTCGCGGCGCACCACGGATATTAGACTCTTCGAACCAATGCATGCTGGCGTCTATTGGCTTCTCTCATGGACTCTTCTGCACACCTTCCGGACTTTCTTTTCTGTATAACACCCCTCAGCCCACGCACACCCATTGCATCCACAATACCCACGCGCTGCTGCCACTCACATTTATTTCATCGTTTCGTTTTAAAAGCCATGCGCTTGACCTTGATCCTCTTGGTTTAAATGTGGATAAACCTATTGTTCGATTAGCTTGTAGTGATATCTTCAATGTGTATATCCCTCACATTACGCACTCATCATCCCGACGACCACTTTTGTGCACATTACACGCACCACGCCCTGTCATTTGCTTTTTTGCTTTCTTTCATTTTTGATTATGCCCTCGAATTGACGATTTTTACGTACCATTCTGATACGTCCCTCACTCTTTACCTCGAGCATCGTCACGAAGATACCCTGTTGTAGTAACTTTTTATGTATCGAGGTTGCGCGGCAGAATGCATATCTTTGGAGACAAATTTGGCGAGGTAAGGGACTGCTTGAGAGTTGTCTGGCATTGTTCGGTGGGAGTGGAAGACCACAAGACAAGGGTTAAAACAGCCTCACAAAGTCCTCGCGACGAGAAGCAGGGCTGACGTCGGTGGCGACGAGTCAGGTCACGTGAGACATCGTGGTATCGTCAGCACAACTCGTCGAAGACTACACTTTCGTTTCAGTGACCATGGCAGGTAAGTCAACCAAGTAGAATGCGAACGATCTACCTATTTACCTTTCAAAGATCACTACGAGCTATCTTCGCCGCCCTTTGACAGCGTTTCGCAAGTCCGTTTCTCGCCTACGAACCCAGATCAGCTGTTGGTATCTTCCTGGGACACGGTATGTCTTTAGTCTCTATATGATGGTATCCACTGGCTCACTCATTGCGTTCGTCCGTCCGTCCGTTGGTAATGATTACAGACAGTCCGCTTCTACGACATCGCCGCCAATGAGCAAAAGGCCAAGTTCGATCACCGCGCTGCCGTGCTCGCATGCGCGTTCGGAGACGCGACACACGCGTATAGCGGGGGACTAGATACGGGAGTGCGAGAGTACGTTGTCGTCATTCTTTTTCTCTGGCCATGTGAACCCAATTATTATCTTTTTTTTTCCCATCAGGCTTGATTTATCGGCCGAGAAAGTCACGTATCTGGGACAGCACGACAACGCAGTATCTGTGATGAGTTATGCCCGCGAACAAAGTGCGTTCCTTTCCTTCTTTTTCTCTCCGTCGCCCGTTGTTCCCCTTAACACGACGCACAGACACGGTCGTCACTGGTTCCTGGGACCAAACGCTGCGCTTCTGGGACCCCCGCGCAGATTCGGCCGAGGTATCGTCGCACACCCTCCCCGAACGCGTATACGGTATGGACATCGTCAACCACACACTCGTGGTGGCCATGGCAAGCCGGCTGTTCCACATCTATGACGTGCGCAAGATGGGCGGTAACGAGCCGGCGCAGACGAGGGAAAGCAGTCTCAAGTTCATGACGCGGAGTCTAGCGTGCATGGCGGACGGTCAAGGTGAGTGTCGGGGAATCAGAGCCACCCATCCCTGGTTGAAGACAGAGACTCATCGAATGGCGCGTCGTTTTCGTCGTTGCAGGGTATGCCATTGGCTCCGTCGAAGGTCGCATCGGTGTCGAGTATTTCGATCCGAGCCATGAAGCACAGGACAAGAAGTACGCGTTCAAGTGCCATCGGCAGACGATCGAAGACGTAGACCATGTCTGGCCGGTCAACGCGCTCGCTTTCCATCCCGTGTCAGTCAACGTGGAAATTCTACGACAAACGTCACATCACTAATCCGTTTGGAATAGATACAACACGTTTGCGTCTGCGGGGTCTGACGGCACGGTATCCATCTGGGACCACAAGGTCAAGAAACGACTGCGGCAGTATCCAAAATATGGGGCAGCGATCCCTTCGGTTGCGTTCAACTGCGACGGGACACGTTTGGCCGTCGGTGTTGGCTATACGTGGGACGACGGGGAGGAAGGGGCAAAATCGGCGGAGCGGCCGGCGGTTTGGATCAGAAAAACGGGGGAGGAGGTCAAGGTGAGTACTCGGACCGTGTTGTTCCTTCGTTCACCCGGACTGACGGATACCCCATCGGACGGTTCTTTGTTCAGCCAAGGCAGGCCAGTTGAGTCGCGTCGAGTCGTGGCGGGTTTCATTTGGGTTCGTTTCGTATGTATTCAAAAACAATGAAAATGTTCAAAAAAATAGGGTGTGATCTGCAGTGTTGAGGTGCCGGGGCATGGAGCTAACTCTCGCTTCAACGTGAGCGAATATTTTGGAGGAGAGAAAACCCTTTTCTCTGCATCAATGTTGTTACTCTTGTCGCGCGCAAACTGAGCGTGTCCTTTCCTCCCTCCCTCTCCCTCTTCTTGCCTTTCATTAGGAGTGCTGGATCCGCGGAGACAACGGATCAAGACAGAACGAGAGGCAAAGGCCACACAGCATTGTACGATGAACCCTTAAAAGCTCCTGATACTGAAGAGCAAACCGATAAGCATTGCCTTTTTTGCCTGCGAAATGAGGCTGAGGGCCACTGAGCGTGCTCTCGCCCGTAATCTCCAACACCAAGGGACTCGCACTGCGTGAGGCAGGTTGATTGAAAACTCGTTGCGAGGGGCAGTGTACGCGATCGTGATGATGCCGATGGGATATACGGACGAGCTTCCCTAACCCTGTCCACTACCCGTCGGGATCGGCAGTAGTTACTGGCCCGAGATGGTCTCCGCCAATCCAGCAGCGTTACGACGGCATGTGTGGTGTCCGAACGTTGCATTGCCATTCATTCTTCGGAAATTGACTCACGATGATGCATGAAAACCGATCTGAGTTGGGTACTAGACACGTCTTCCGGCTCTAACGGAGCCGTATGAACTTTCCTGGTCATGAGTTCTTATTGACAATATCCCCTTGACCTTGGTTTAATTTCGTTCCGGTCCCTTGGAGAAGTGTGTTGCGTGCATGCGTGTAAGTAATAGTTGTGGTGGTAATGTATGCACATGCGGCTCGAGAAGCAACAAACGTTGAGGTGGAACCAAGTACAATGTGTCGTAGCCGGTTTGTTCGGACGATGCAGTGATTGATCGATGGTGAATTCACGCCAGATGTGCATGCGGGTGGAGCTCCACGACTCGGAGGTCGATCGCACCGATGAATTGTTCGTATTGAGAAATAGGACCTCGTACGTACATGAATATGGTATGATATTGGCATATTCGGCGTCACCCAGTGTGGTACGATACGGTAACCGTGATAGGGGAGACCCACCACATGCCCGCGAGTGTTGCTGCTGCTGCATATCTAAAGAGCCGCAGCAACACTGCCGCGAAACCTTGGATCTCTGGCTAGAACTGCCGAATGACGATGGCATGGTTGCCGCATTGAGCTGGCGTGTGTGCGGATATGAGACCTGAGATAGGACCTGGCAAAGTCAGAAGACCCGTGGATACAAGCGTTTGAACGGATTGGTTACCTGTCAAGATATATCGACAACCTGTTGGACGTTGAATCATCGGTCGTATTTTCACTTCCAGCGACTTCCAGGGGGGGTGTCTCTGCGCAGCCTCCCGCAGGATACCTGGTTGGAGATTAAAATCTGGAAAAGGACCGGTCAGATCGCGATGTAAGAGTCGGCATCAGGAAATTGCTGAAGTGATGATATGTCCAGATATTGATGATATACCTAGATATACACATGAAATCTTTAGCTGGGAAAATTTTCAACTATCTGGCTGTTATCTACATGTAAAATACATAAACTCTAGCTAGTTTAAT